>JBBMRM010000050.1:0-32236 GCA_037962945.1 Sarcoramphus papa
AAAAGTCAAGGATTTTTCAGCTTCTCGTGCCCAGCCAGCAAGAAGGCTGGAGGGGCACAAGAAGCTGGGAGGGGACACAGCCAGGACAGCTGACCCAAACTGGCCAAAGGAAAATTCCATACCATATGACATCATGCCCAGTATATAAACTGGGGGAGCTGGCTGGGAGGGGTGGATCGCTGCTCGGGAACTAACTGGGCATCGGTCGGCGAGTGGTGAGCAATTGCATTGTGCACCACTTGCTTTGTATAGTCTAATTCTTTTAGTATTACTATTGTCATATTATTATTATCTTTATCATTGTTTTTCCTTCCTTTCTGTCCTATTAAACTGTCTTTATCTCAACCCATGAGGTTCTTTTTTTTTCCGATTCTCTCCCCCATCCCACTGGGTGGGGGGGGGGGAGTGAGCGAACGGCTGCGTGGTGCTTAGCTGCCGGCTGGGGTTAAACCACGACAGCTATGAAGAAAATTAATTCCATACCAGTGAAACCCAGTACACCCCTGTACTGGGAGCCTTGCAGAAGACATTGTATTCAAGGAGTTAGTGATCTTGAACAGGCCATGTCTGCTCTATTGGGCCTCATACATAGGGCTTGAGAAGCCCGTATGTTATTAATATAATCTGTAACTTATAAATCTTTGGGAAAGGTAAACTGAATGTGGATCAAGGGGTGGAATGTAGTGATCCTGACTAGAAGACCATTTTACATCAAGGAGTTAGTGATTCACAATACAGTTAACCTGAGTAGGCGCAGGCCTGTGCTGTACTGTGCCACATGTACAGTGTGGCCTTCAGGATTTGTTGTGTTGCACAAATCCCTCCGCCACAGGATAAACTCAGACAGCTCCCACCTGGTACCAGCAATTATGGCACCTGTCTGGCCTTGCCTTTATCTAACAGTGCAGCAAGAAATTCTCATGTGAACATCCTTATGAATAGAATTGTTTTCTTATAAGAAAATTATACTAATAGTTTGAATGACCAAAAAGGAGGTGCTTCTCGCCATGGACAGTATCTGCATAGCATGCCATGGAAAAATCCACTGGGCTCCGTCCAATGCTGCACTAATGCGGGGTTCCCAGCATCTGAAGGGACGTCAGACTTACTCGCTATCTATATTCCTCTTCTTATTCTGTCTAATGAAAACAGCTCTTTTATTAAGCCATTTGTTGTTGTGCCTTTCTTACTGAGATCCAGAAAGAACCCTGCACTTTCTCTCTCACCTCACCCCCCCGCCCCCCCAGTACAGAATACCTCCCCTGTGCTCTCATCCTTAGAGATACTGATATGAGCAACCATAAAGGTGGCCTGGCTAGAAGGGGAAAATTACTGAAAAGAAAGTGTCTGCTGAAAAATACCGACAGAGAAAATGCCTGCCAGCCTCGTTGCTGTTAGCCTGGGAACTAGGCCTTGGAACCAGAAACATGTTTGAAAAGTGCAGCTGGCCTCTTTGAAGTACAGCTGGGGTACCTAGAAACCAGAGACATCCTGAGATACCATTGATAAGCACTAAAACAAGGGACTGTAACAGCAACTTATCATCTGAAAAGGTGGAAACAATCTGGAAAAATAAAAACTGGTCTGAACGAGCAGAAACCATTATCATCTATTGGCTGTTCCAGGTGAAAAATAGAAATTAACAGCATCTATTGGCTGCTCAAAGTGGTGGTGTCCTACATTCCCTTATGTCTCTATGATATAAAAAGGACTTATGTTTTATCCAAAATGGAGCCTCTCTCTCTGAGAACTTCCCATGCTGCACGTACTTCTCCTTGCCTAAACAAGTTGAATTTCGCACAAACGTTCTACGAGATCTTGGACTCTCACTGGGGATTCCTGGCTGACTCCAAACTCCGTGACATGGATCATCTTTGAAGTGAGACTCTGTTATCTTATTGGTCCCCCTCTGGGCCCACTTTTGGGGTCGGTTTGGTTTGTCCTCCCACCTCTGGGATGGTTGGGTCCCCCTCTGGGATCAGTTTGTCCTCCTCTCTGGGATGGTTTCACCCTTTCTGAAATGTGTCTAATTCACTTGATACTGGTATTATATATCCATATAAGTAATCCATCATAAGTATATCTGCTGTTATATTGTTGATAAGTTTGCTTTACTAATGATAAGTTTGTAGTAACCTGTAATAGTATATACCTACTGATACCTTAGGTTATAAGCTTTATTTTAATGCCAAAGACAAAGTAGAAAAGATGTTGGTTAGTATCAGAGAAGCGGTTGTAAAATGCCTGAAACAATGAAATGCTAGAAACAATGAGGCTATTAAGATAGGAACGATGCGAAACCTGAAGCACGAGTGATTAGGTTATCTCGACCTACAAGAAGTTGCTCAAGATTTGGCAAGCGTGCACAAGGATTACTAAATAAGGAATAAAAGACCAAGAGTTCACCCAGAGGACAACCATGAAAATACCGGCAGGGGTCTCCACGACCCCCAGAGACCACCGAAGGAGACCCTTACCAACCCAACACGCACGCGTAATGACTATGTAAATATGGTAATCAGTTATCTATATGTATGTGATAGGGTAATATAAGCTTTAGCTGATGAAACACACGGCATGCACGTTGGGCGGAGCGATCCCCCGTGCATCTGGCGCTGTAATAAAGAATGCCTGCCTTCTAAAACTTCAAACTAAGTCTTAGAGGGTTCTTTTGCGACCGAATTTATGGTAACACTACTTGGTTGTTGCTGTTATTGATTGTTGCTATTATATTGATTGTTGGTATTATTGACTGCTGCCATACTATTGATTGATACTATATTATTGATTGCTGATAGTAATTTGTAATAGCTTGAGATATATATATATATTTGCTTTATTAATCACAGGTATACTTGCTAGTGGTGATTTGTGTGGTATTTGTGGTAATCTGTAGAAAAAGGAGAGAAATTTAGAGGATAAAAGCCTCTGTGTCCTGGTGTATTACAGAATCCTACAAACTCATGGTTGCAATCTCTACACACCCGCAGGCCAGGAAACCCTTTAGGTCATGACAGATACACAGGCACTCTCACACCCAGAGCTGACCCTTAGAGACCCACTCACCACCTCGCTCCCAGGACACTTCACATATTCACCAGCTAGTCTGGCTTGATCTTTGCTAGTGATCACCCACTCACTCGCACACCTGCACTCCAGTTGCTGGCACCATGGAGACATGGGCCCTCTGACTTGTGGTCTGACTCCAGTTGCTGGCACTTAGACCCCCATACACATGCATGCAAACAGAATAGAGAGCCCTCACCCAGGAAAGAGTTAGAAAGAAATTTAGTAAGATGATAGGACAGACTGCGCTAATCAGGCACAGGGCATCGCCAGACAAACGTACTGACCAGTCCACTATTTACTGGCCCTTTTTATCCCCTTACCCCTCTATTTTCCTGCTCTTGTTCCTCCCCAAATCACCTAAACCCCACCTTTGGTTCCTCCCATAAACATCCCATAAGTAGTCAGTGGGATCCCAAACTGCTTTCCCCCTGCTTCCCATAATGTGTCCCACCCCTAGGCAGCAACCCCCCTGGACAATGGGACTGATTTCTCTCCTGGAACAGCCCTGGGAAGGGCCTGGTCAAGGTATTTGTTCCTTGATTTGGTTGTCCTTGATTTGGGTTCCCACCTGCTATTGTGTGCCCCTGTTCTCCTCTGGGCTTGTGGAGATGGCCCTTTGATGGGCTGATGGCTCCTGGGATGGGCCTGGGATGGGCCTGGCAGGGTATTATTTGGCATCCCCCTCCTGCCATTGTCTTTCTGAGCTCCTTTGTGGGTGTGCAGAGGAGCTTTTATCACATAATCTAACAACATGGTCCAGAGAGTAACTAAAACAGCCATTTTGGTATTAGGAGAAACTGTTGAACAGTCTTGTCAGAGAACGTAGCTTGGGAGATCTTGTGGTTTAACCCCAGCCGGCAACTAAGCACCACACAGCCGCTTGCTCACTCCCCTCCAGTGGGATAGGGGAGAGAATCAGAGGGGTAAAAGTGAGAAAACTCGTGGGTTGAGATAAAGACAGTTTAATAATTAAAAAGAAATAAGAAGAAGAAGAAGAAGAAGAAGAAGAAGAAGAAGAAGAAGTAAGGAAAAGAGGAAAAAAATAACAGGGAGAAAAATAAAACCCAAGAAAGACAAGTGATGCAAATGAAAACAATTGCTCACCACCAACTGACTGATGCCCAGCCAGTCCCCAAGCAGCGGCCCCCCTCCGCCAACCTCCCCTCTAGTTTTATTGCTGAGCATGACGTCATATGGTATGGAATATCCCTTTGGTCAGTTGGGGTCAGCTGTCCCGGCTGTGTCCCCTCTCAACTTCTTGTGCACCTCCAACCTACTTGCTGGTGGGGCAGTGTGAGGAGTAGAAAAGGCCTTGACTCTGTGTAAGCACTGCTCAGCAGTAACTAAAACATCCCTGTGTTATCATCACTATTTTCATCACAAGTCCAAAACATAGCCCCATACAAGCTACTATGAAGAAATTTAATTCTATCCCAGCCAAATCCAGTGCAGGAGATAATAGCAAAAGGCCTCTGACCAAAAAGTGGAGAGAACAAAGAGGAGAACAGAGGATTCAACTATGGACCTGGGCCTAACTACCTCCTGTAATTATGGTATAAGAATAGCAATGTCATTCTCTCCTACAAGCCAGAGACTGATCAAGGATGTTACCCTATCCACCTACTCAGGGTCAGAGGCCAAGGCAGAACTGCAACAGACTTACTTATTTACTTAATAAAAACTCAGTAAGAACTCTGTCACAGCAATGTTTGTGTCTGCAGTCCCTGGGGCCTGCTTCAGGAAAAGAACCACAGCCTCTAGGTTAATTTGGTAAGGACTGGCTTTTATCCACTCTGCTCTGAGCAAGCAGCTTATTGAACAGCATGGCTGTGTCCACAGTCTGTGGCAGTGTGGTGGGCTGACCTTGGCTAGGCGCCAGGTGCCCACCAAGCTGCTCTGTCACTCCCCCTCCTCAGCTGGACAGGGGAGAGAAAATATAATGAAAGGCTCCTGGGTCGAGATAAGGACAGGGAGATCACTCAGCAATTACCATCACGGGCAAAACAGACTCGACTTGGGGAAATTAATCTAATTTATTGCCAATCTAAATCAGAGCAGGATAATGAGAAATAAGAACAATCTTAAAACACCTTCCCCCGACCCCTCCCTTCTTCCCAGGCTCAACTTCACTCCTGACTTCTCCACCTCCTCCTCCTGAGTGGCACAGGGGGATGGGGAATGGGGGTTGCAGTCAGTTCATCACACGTTGTCTCTGCTGCTCCTTCCTCCTCACGCTCTTCCCCTGCTCCACTGTGGGGTCCCACCCACGGGAGACAGTCCTTCAAGAACTGCTCCAGCACGGGTCCTTTCCAAGGGGTGCAGTCCTTCAGGAACAGACTGCTCCAGTGTGGGTCCCCTGCGGGGTCACAAGTCCTGCCAGCAAACCTGCTTCAGCGTGGGCTCCTCTCTCCACAGGGCCACAGGTCCTGCCAGGAGCCTGCTCCAGCGCGGGCTCTCCACAGGGTCACAGCCTCCTTCGGGCATATCGACCTGCTCCAGCGTGGGGTCCTCCACGGGCTGCAGGTGGATATCTGCTCCACCGTGGACCTCCATGGGCTGCAGGGGGACAGCCTGCCTCACCATGGTCTTCACCACGGTCTTCACCACGGGCTGCAGGGGAATCTCTGCTCCGGCGCCTGGAGCACCTCCTCCCCCTCCTTCTTCACTGACCTTGGTGTCTGCATAGTTGTTCCTCTCACATATTCTCACTCCTCTCTCCCAGCTGCTGTTGTGCAGCAGTTTTTTTCCCTTTCTTAAATATGTTATCACAGAGGCGCTACCACCGTTGCTGATTGGCTCAGCTTTGGCCAGTGGCAGGTCCATCTTGGAGCCGTCTGGAAATGGCTCTATTGGACATGGGGGAAGCTTCTGGCATCTTCTCACAGAAGTCGCCCCTGTAGCCCCCCCGCTACCAAAACCTTGCCACGTAAACCTAATACAGGCAGCTAGCCTGAACCTGTTCTGTGCCATCCTCATGGTCCTGAATATTTTTTTTTTTTTGGTGGCTTGTTAGTTCAAAGTACTCATGAAACTGAAAAGCATAGAGTACACCCCGCCACTACAGTATTAATTAAACATCACAGCAGTGTTGTGTTTTTTATGTCCTGGCATGGGGCATAAAGGCATACACTGATCTCCCGGTGCAATGTGTATATGTGCTGCCTGTTTGTAAAGACCTTGGAATGAAATATCCTGCTGATGGGAGCCGCCACAAAGGTGACCCATAAAACATACTGACAAAGAAGGATCATAGAATCATAGAATCATTTAGGTTGGAAAAGACCTTTAAGATCATTGAGTCCAACCGTAAACCTAACACTGCCAAGTCCACCACTAAACCGTGTCCCTAAGTGCCACGCCTACACATCTTTTAAATACCTCCAGGGATGGTGACTCAACCACTTCCCTGGGCAGCCTGTTCCAATGCTTGACAACCCTTTCAGTGAAGACATTTTTCCTAATATCCAATCTAAACCTCCCCTGGCGCAACTTGAGGCCGTTTCCTCTCGTCCTATCACTTGCTACTTGGGGAAAGAGACCGACACCCACCTCGCTACAACCTCCTTTCAGGTAGTTGTAGAGAGCAATAAGGTCTCCCCTCAGCCTCCTTTTCTCCAGACTAAACGACCCCAGTTCCCTCAGCCGCTCCTCATAGGACTTGTGCTCTAGACCCTTCACCAGCTTCGTTGCTCCTCTTTGGACATGCTCCAGCACCTCAATGTCTTTGAGCCACAGTCTCAGAGCCAGTTATTGATCTGCTGGATCTTCCTGTTTCTTCCCTCATCATTCCCTGCAACTGGAAGGATAGAGAACACTACTTGTGCTCCTGATCCCTTAACCAGTCGTCTCAAGGCCCTGAAGTCTCTTTTGATTGCCCTTGGACTTCTTATTGCAATTTTGTCGCTGCCTACATGAAAAAGCAATAATGGATAATAATCCAAGGGACGTACCAGGGTAGGAAGTTTCCTCGTCACATGTTTAACCCGGGCCCCGGGGAGGCAGCAGACTTCCCTAAGAAGTGAGTCCGGTTGGCAAATTGGACCTTCTGTTCCCCTCACAAGACAGTCTCCTATGACAATAACTCTTTTTTTTTTTCTTTATGGAAGCGGTTTTGACACAGTGCATAGGCCGACTTAACCTTGGCGATACCTCCAACCTAGATGAACCATCGTCCTCATCATTGTTCGGTTCCACTTGCAGAGCCTCGTACCTATTATGCAAGGGCACCTGGGAAGGTGAGGTAGTCACGGAGGAGATGCGCCTGCTGCGCCAGGCAGGAACTTGTTGCCGTTGCCCCCTATCCCTTAAGTCACTGCATTCTGCCAGGCAGAGAGAGGATAGGGAATCCTCTGTATCATGTGTCCTGTCTGCCTGACAGGCCTGTCCCAGGGAAGGTAGGGTGCGGTTCCAGTAGTCTATCTCTCTCTCAGAGTCCCTGATACTCCTCAACCTACTCACCTCCTCCCGGAGCTCTGCCACTAAGCTGAGGAGTTCCTCTACCCGGGTGCACCTCCCACGGGTGTACTCACTACTGCTGTCCAATACTGGCATAAGAGTAGGGCACACCCTGCAGCCTGGGTAGCAGCATGTTCCCATAGGAGCTCTGTCTGGAAAGCTGTGTCAGTCGTGGCTCAGAACTGCACACAATACCCAAGGTGAGGCCGCACCAACACTAAATACAGCAGGATAATCACCTTCTTTTGACCGGCTGGTTATACTGTGTTTAATGCACCCCAGGATGCGCTTTGCCCTCTTGGCTGCCAGGGCACACTGCTGACTCATATTGAGCCTGCTGTCAACCAGCACCTCCAGATCCCTTTCTGCAGGGCTGCTCTCCAGCCACTCCTCTCCCAATTTATACTTGTGCCCAGCATTGCTCTGTCACAAGTGCAGAATTCAGCATTTGGACTTGTTAAATTTCATGCCATTGATGATTGCCCAATGCTCCAATCTAGATCCCTCTGCAAGGCCTCTTGTCCCTCAAGAGAGTCAACAGCACCTCCCAGTTTGGTATCATCAGCAAACTTACTAAGGGTACATTCAAGTCCTGCATCCAGACCATTGATAAAAATATTGAACAGAACTGGCCCTAGAATTGAACCCTGAGGAACACCGCTGGTGACTGGCCACCAGCCAAATGTAGCCCCATTCTCTACAACCCTTTGAGCCCTGCCGTTCAGGCAGTTCTTCACCCAGTGCACCGTGAACCTGCTCATCTCACAGCTGGACAACTTGTCCAGAAGGGGGCTGCGAGGGACAGTATCAAAAGCCTTAGTAAAATCCAGAAAGACTACATCCACCGCCTTCCCTTCATCCACTAGGCGGGTGACCTTATCATAGAAGGATATTAAATTAGTTAGACAGGACTTTCCCTTTGTGAACCCATGTTGACTGTGCCTGATGATTGCATTGTCCTTTAAATGCCTTTCAATAGCACCCAGTAGGATCTTCTCCATAATTTTTCCAGGAACTGAGGTTAGACTAACAGGTCTGTAGTTCCCTGGGTCTTCCCTCACGCCCTTCTTGTAAATTGGAATAACATTGGCTAGCTTCCAGTCAGCGGGGACCTCCTCAGACTCCCAAGACCTTTGGTAGATGATTGAGAGGGGTCCTGCCGTATCATCCGCTAGCTCCTTCAGTACTCTGGGATGAATCCCATCAGGCCCCATGGACTTGTGAACATTCAGCTGATACAGCTGGTCCTTTACAATTTCAGTGTCCACAAATGGAAAGTCACTGTTCCCGCAGTCATGGTCCTCTGACTCAGGGGACCAGGCAGCCCAAGGTCTATCAGTATTATTAAAGACTGAGGCAAAAAAAGCATTGAATGCCTCTGCTTTTTCTTCATCCCTATTAGTCAGGTGACCATCTTCAACAAGTATCAGTCCAATGTTTTCCTTAGACCTCCTCTTGCTATTAACATACTTTAAAAAAGCCTTTCTTGTTGTCTGACACAACACTGACCAGTTTCAACTCTAGCTGAGCTTCGGCCTTTCGTGTCTTCTCCCTGCATATATGAACCACAGCTCTGTAATGTTTCTGCAAAGCCTGACCTCGCTTCCAGAGATCGTGCAATTTCTTTTTCCACCTGAGTTCCACAAGGAGTTCCCTGTTCAGCCAAGCTGGTCTTCTGCCCCCCTTGCTTGACTGACAACACAAGGGAATTGCCTGCTCCTGTGCTTCTAAAAGGTGGTTCTTAAAAAGCTGACCAGCACTCCTGGACTCCTAAGCCCTCAAAGGCAGATTCCCAGGGGACTCTCCTAAATAGCTCCCTGAGTAGCTTAAAGTTTGCTCTCTTGAAATTCAGGGTAGCAACTCTGCTGACCTTTTTTCTCATTACACTGAAAATTTTAAACTCAACCATTTCATGATCCCTGTGGCCAAGACAGCCACCTACCATCACATCCCCCACGAGTCCTTCTCTATTCACAAATAACAAAGTCTAGGAGGGCATCTTTCCTAGTTGGCTCACTTAGTACCTGTGACAAGAAGTTATCATCTCCCACAAACTTCAAGAATTTCCAAGACCTGCTCGTCACAGCAGTACGGTATTCCCAGTTGATGCCTGGGAAGTTGGAATCTCCCATAAGGACAAGGGCTACCAATCCAGAAATTTCTCCTAATTGCCTACAGAATAACTCATCAGTGCTTACATCCTGGCTGGGCAATCGGTAGTAGACACCCACTACAACATCTCCTTTGTTTTCCATCCCCCTAATCCTCACCCAGAGGCTCTCAACCATATCATCCCTAACTGTAAGGGCTGTACAGTCAAACCTCTCCCTTACATACAGTGCAACTCCTCCACCTTGCCTGCCCTGCCTATCCCTCCTGAACAGCCTGCAGCCCTCCATCCCAGCACTCCAACTGTGGGACTCATTCCACCAAGTCTCACTAATACCAATGACATCATAGCTGTGGGAACTGACCAATGCCTTCCAGTTCATCCTGCTTGTTTCTCATACTGTGTGTGTTGGTGCACAAGCATTTCAGATACGCTCCTGAACCCTCCGTGCTCCCAGGAGCAGTGTAAATGTTCCTACTAGCATTGCCACCCTCAGGCAATACCATGCCAACCCTTGGCTTACCTACTGCAATCCTGTTGGTATCCCCTTCCCCCATCGATCCTAGTTTAAAGCCCTCTCAATCAGTCCCGCCAGCTTATGCCCAAAGACACGTTTTCCCCATCGGGACAGGTGGATCCCGTCAGGCCTCAGCATACCTTGTCTCTCAAAGGCTCTTCCATGGTTTAAAAACCCAAAGTTCTGGCAGAGGCATCAGTCCTGGAGCCAGGTATTGATATCCTGGGCTCGCCTGTTTCTTCCAAAGTCTCTCTCCCCATTACTGGGAGGATTGAGGAAAACGCTACCTGTGCATTCTTCCCAGGGCTCTGAAATTTCTTTTGATCGACCTTAGACTTTTTGTTGCGACATCATTAGTACCCACATGAAAGAGCAGGAATGGATAGTAGTCTGAAGGTTGTACTAAGCTCGTCAGTCTTGTGGTGATGTCCCTGATTCGGGCCCCAGGGAGGCAGCAAACTTCCCTGAAAAGAGGGTCCGGTCTGCAAATGGGTGCCTCCGTTCCGCTCAGGAGGGAGCCACCTATGACCGTAACTCGCCATTGTTTCTTCTCGGCGCTGGTCTTAATGCAGGTCTTGTTGCGAGGGGTTGGTCTCTCTGATCTTGGCAAGACTGCTTGCATAGGTTCCTCCTCTATCTCATTATGCGCTTCATCTACCAAAGCCAGGGCCTCGTACCTATTCTGTAAAGGTAGCTGAGAGAGTAAGGAGACGTTCCTCTTACAGCTCCGTGCAGTAACCTTCTTCCACCCCTCCTTATCCCTTGACACTGCCTTCCTCCTGGCACAAAACAGATCCTGGACCTGCCTCCGTAGTGGCCACACTGAGTTGACTTGCATGCATCGGAAATGGCAGAGCACAGCTCCATCGATCAATCTCCTTCTCAGACTCTTGAATACTCCTCAGTCTGCCCACCTCCTCCTGCAGCTCGGCCACCAAGCAGAATAGTTCATCTATCTGGTCACACTTCGCACAGGCTTGCTTGCAATCACTCTCCACCTCCAGGAATATTCCTGCACACATCCCACAGCCGGAAATCTGGGTGGTTGCATGCTCTGACAGGAGCTCTGTCTGTGTGGCTGCATTGGTTCTATTGGGTGCTAGAAGCTCAGGAGAAGCAGAGGACACGTCTTTTTGCCAGGTGGTCACCATGCTGACCACTGCCACGTGCCTGCCTGCTGGGAAATATATATGCTCGTCTGTTGCAATCAGCTAGGCACATATATATATATGTTTTTTATTAATAGTAGTTTTGTAGTAATTTATAATAAAGAAATTCTCAGAAACCCAGACCCAGGCCTCTGTGTCCTTGTGTATTACAGAATCCTGAGAACCCCACAGTCACGATCTTTACACACCCACGTTTCGGGTAACCCTTATAGGTTGTGACTGCAACCGCTACACCTTCCAGGTTTCCTCTGGAGGAAACCTGATGTATTGTTCCATCTCAGAGCAAGCTAGCACATGTACATCCTGAATGATCATAGGATGAGGTCCTTGCAGCAAAACAGGCAATAAGATAGACTGACAGCATAGATGTACCCATACACTCTCAAATGGTAGAGGAAGTGATGTCAAAGAAGTTCATCTATGTGCTTTTGATTCTCCCATACTAGTCTGCTCTGTAACTAACTCCCCAAGAGTTTTCTTTTTTCCTGATGCTCAAATCTCCATATGAAACCCCATTTGTGGCCATTAGGGTGTTATGTCCAGAGCTGGGAGCCATATATCATTCTTCTTGGGTGGCTTCTACAGTCACATACTATAACCAGGTTCAATTATGGATTTCTTTTCAATGAAGAACAACCACTTCTCTTGGGCCAGTGCATGAGACAATTCAGATTCCTTTGTCCAAGACAGAAATTAAATTCTTGCAAAGGAAACAGGAGAAGGTTTAGGCAGACAGGATTTCTTGGAACTAATTCTTACTACATATAGTAGGCCACAATGTGGGCAAAATGTGTCATTAGAAAGTTATTACTCGGTCAAGAGAAACTCTTTGAAAGTCTTAGGGTAATCTATGTGAACATCTTTCAAAACATCTGAAGATAACATTTGAACATCATACAAAACAAATATACAGATAAACTAAAGAACAAAGAAGGAACAAACCCTTGCTTTTTCATACATGAAGCTTTGGCTATGCAGCAAATGGCAATTCAGGCTCCTACTGTCTAAACCAGTGAAGTATCCCAGAAGTTGCAGTTTCATAAAATCCTACTTTGCTGGAGCCACACAGTCTTCTCTACAAACACCCTCATATGACTACTGAGTGCCTGGAAAGTGTAGAACTGCTGGTGTTCCAGCCTCAGCCGGGCAGGGAGAAGCACTGCAGGCCCATGACCCACCAGACAGAGGAATTCCTCTAGTTGAGTTTCCTCAACAAAACCTGAATTATCAGTGTACACCAAGAGACCCATATCCATGCTGAAGGTGGGTGTAAAAACACCTCACCCATATAAACAATTACCTCAGCAAAACAAAGGTAGCTAGACTACAACACTTCTTTTTCTCCTATTCAGATGTAGATCTGTGGTGGGTTGACCTTGGCTGGCTGCCAGACATCCACTAAGCTGCTCTCTCACTCCCCTTCCTCAGAAGGACATGGGGAGAAAATAAGATGGAAAAGCTCGTGGGTCAAGATAAAGACAGGGAGATAACTTACCAATTACTGTCATGGGCAAAACAAACTCAACTTGGGGAAAATTAATTTAATTTATTGCCAGTTGAAAATAGAGTTAGGATGGTGAGAAACAAAACCAAAACTAAAAACACCTTCCCCCCGCCCTCTCCCTTTTTCCCAGGCTCAACTTCATTCCATTCTTCCCCTGCTGAGTGGTGCAGGAGGGATGGGGAATGGGGGGGTTGCTGTCAGTTCATAACACTTCGTCTCTGCTGCTCCCCACCTCACACTTTTCCCCTGCTCCAGCATGAGGTCCCTCCCATGGAATACAGTCCATCAGGAACAGACTGCTCCAGCATGGGTCTCCCACAGGCCGCAGTTTTTGCCAGAAAACCTGCTCCTGCATGGGCTCCTCTCCCCTGGCTGCAGTCTCTGCCAGGAGCCTGCTCCTGTGTGGACTCTCCATGGCCTGCAGCTTCCTTCAGGGCATATCCACCTGTTCTAGCGTAAGGTCCTCCATGGGCTGCAGGTGGATATCTGCTCCACCGTGGACCTCCATGGGCTGCAGGGGGACAGCCTGCCTCACCATGGTCTTCTTCACAGGCTGCAGGGGAATCTCTGCTCCAGCACCTGGAGCACCTCCTCCCCCTCCTTCTTCACTGACCTTGATGTCTGCAGGTTTGTTACTCTCACATTTTTTCTCACTCCTCTCTCTCACAACTTTATCCTTTCCTTAAATATGTTTTTTTCACAGAGGTGCCACCAGCTTCACTGATTGGCTCAGCTTTGGCCAATGGCAGGTCTGTTTTGCAGCCTGCTGGAACTGGCTCTGTCCGACATGGGGGCAGCCCCTGGTCTCCTCATAGATGCCACCCCTGCAGCCCCACCCTCCCCCCCCCAAAAAAATCTTGCCATGTAAACCCAATACAAGATCTCAATAGTTCTGTTCTATCTTATGTGCCATGAAGGGTGCAATCCCAGTATAACCACAGTACGCCTGCCTGCTGCTTACATTGTTGTGCTCCAGTCAAAGAAAGGCCTGCTCCCATGCAAAAGCCTATGATGCTCCTTCTGTATGGAGTAGTAGCAGGACATGCGTTCTCCTCAGCCAACATCTCAAGAGAAACGTAAGGGCCCTGCTGAGTCAGCAATCACGGTAATCATGAGGAGAGATATTCCAGCCCTATCATGTTAATTGATGTAGTTGTTAAAAATATCAGATATGGGTATTTTGAAAGCTTTATTCACCACTATTTTCAGATGTCAAAATAATTATTAACTTCAATACTAGTGGTATCTGAGATGCCTGCAGTGAGGTTACGGTGACACACATAAAAAGTCTCAGTTCACATTTTTGTGGTTTGGGACTTCAGATGAGTCCTAGTAGCAGATAACTCTTCCATTTAGTAAGTGTTTATTGGTTTCTAATTGTACATGTAGCTCTGGCTAAAGTATCTCCAAGATTGTGAAAAAGTCAGGCATTACTCTAAAACATCAGAACAATAAAGAAGGCTTTACGCACATACCACACTTTGATTTGAAGAAACATTTTTATGGCCTGTTCGTTTGTTATAGTTTTCCCAGCAAATTAAAAACTATTGTTAAGTTGTTTTAAAAATAAGTTACTGAAATAACAACCACTTCCCTTCAACCCCTCCTCAAGCTATTGAATTAGGCGGAAAAGTAATAGGAAAACACAAAGAAAGGGGGGAAATCTTTCAGCACTGAAGTGTTTTGGTCTGTCTTTTGCACTGGGTAACACAAATATAGCTCAATAACTCTGGCATATCCCTTTGAGAGAGAAGCTTTGGCTTTTAAAGCACAATTCCTACTACAGTGAAAAGTGATTAACAGTAGGATTGGGATTTAACTGTCTTCAAAATGCCCAGATTGGACAAGCTCAGTTTAGAAATAAAAAAATGTGTTTTGCTACCTACCCACCTTATACACCTGCATGGGTTCTCTCTGTTTTGTGTGCCATTGTCACAAACAGTTTAATTTCAATTGTTGATGATGAAATGTAAAACAGGAAGAGTCCAGTGGAAGACAACTGGGAGAATGGACGCAGAGGTGGCTTTGAGAAGTTGTCTGCCTAGAATTCTTCTGAAAGAGCTGTTCCTGCACTAGCTATCAATGTAACACAGGACTCAGGGATGTCCAGGGATAAAAGCCCTTCTATAAATTATCTGTTAGCTGTAAAGAGTAAGGGATGGAGTAGGAGATGATACAATAACAGTTCTGCCTCCTGAAGCGTTCATAGTAGGAAGTCTGAGAACTCGGAGACTGAGTTTGCAAAATCAGACTGTCAATGTACATCAAGCCAAGTTTGGCACAAGTGACAATACATCATTCTGCTAAGGCTGAAGAGTTCTGAAGTGGGGTTCTACTCACAGTAAGTATGTGTGCAGAACTGCACTCAGAGAGAGCAAAGTGACTGAGGGAAAGTGCTTTTTTTCTTTCCTCAGAAGCTCCTTCCAAAATAGATCCACACTTTAGAAGAAAACCAAAATGATCGGTTGTGGCAGAGTTTCAGTAAAAAGTTATGGAAATAATTTAAATTTCCAAGCTTTCGGAAAACTTCAGAAAGTGTAAAAAAGAAATACTTTACAATCATGAAATACGTTTTGTGTCTAATTAGCTACATTTTGAGTGGTTGAAGTGTTTGAACTATCATCATTAATACTTCCCAGTTTAATAGGAATTGTTCCAAATGTTCATGTTCATTAGCATAAGAGAGCAAAGTAACTGAAAAACTAGATTATGGGTACTTGTTCCTACAGTTTAAATAAATAACCTGGCTTATCTTGAAGGGGTAATTCAAATTGTAACTGCTCAACAATGGTAATTTGTGACCAAGGAATGATCTGCCATGGAGGGCAAGAAGGCCTAACTGCAGAATGGGTTAAACTGGCTGGAAGCAGGAAAGCCAGACACAGAAAAACTCCATGTAAGAGAGTGAACTTTCCCTTGGTGATGAGGCCCGAGCCCAGAGGGTGGTGATCAGCGAAGCAAAGTCTAGTTGGAGGCAAGTACCTAATGATGTACCCCAGGGGTCAATACTGGGCCAGTCCTATTCAGCCTCTTCATTAATGATCTGGATGATGGGGCAGAGTGTACCCTAAGCAAGTTTGCTGATGACACAAAACTGGGAGGAGTGGCTGATATGCCAGAGGGTTGTGCTGCTATCCAGAGGGACCAGGGTCGCAGAAAAGGACCTGAGGGTCCTGGTGGACACCAGGTTGAACATGAGTCAGCAAAGAAGGCTAATGGTACAAGGTCCT
The DNA here is from genome assembly GCA_037962945.1 of Sarcoramphus papa. Lineage (NCBI taxonomy): Eukaryota > Metazoa > Chordata > Aves > Accipitriformes > Cathartidae > Sarcoramphus > Sarcoramphus papa. The sequence goes on from JBBMRM010000050.1 coordinate 16,055, forward strand.
GCACCTAGGTCAGGGCAATACCTGGTATCAATACAGGCTGGGGGATGAAGAGATTGAGAGCAGCTCTGCAGAGAAGGACTTGGGGGTACTGGTGGATGAAAAGCTGGACAGGAGCCGGCAATGTGCGCTCGCAGCCCAGAAAGCCAACCGTATCCTGGGCTGCATCAAAAGAAGGGTGGCCAGCAGGTCGAGGGAGGTGATTCTGCCCCTCTACTCTGCTCTGGCCAGACTCCACCTGGAGTCCTGCATCCAGCTCTGGAGTCCTCAGCACAGGAAAGACATGGACCTGTTGGAGTGGGTCCAGAGGAGGGCCACAAAAATGATCAGAGGGATGGACCACCTTTCCTATGAGGAAAGGCTGAGAGAGTTGGGGTTGTTCATCCTGGAGAAGAGAAGGCTCTGGGGAGACCTTATTGCAGCCTTTCAATACTTAAAGGGGGCTTATAAGAAAGATGGAGACAGGCTTTTTAGTAGGGCTTATAGCGATAGGACAAGGGGTAATGGTTTTAAACTAAAAGAGGGTAGATTCAGACTAGATATAAGGAAGAAATTTTTTATGATGAGGGTGGTGAAACACTGGAACGGGTTTCCCAGAGAGGTGGTAGATGCCCCCTCCCTGGTAACATTCAAGGTCAGGTTGGGATGGGGCTCTGAGCAACCTGATCTAGTTGAAGATGTCCCTGCTAGATGACCTTTAAAGGTCCCTTCCAACCCGAACTATTCTATGATTCTATGATTCTAAAAGGGGCGTAGGCAAATAGAAATACAAGTTATTCTCTTTGGGAATGGTTGCGGGGGGCAGTGAAATAACAGCACCAGTCCCCATTTGATTGGAGTGACAGAATGGTGACATGAAAGCATATAGATGATCGGGGAGGGGGGGAGTATTTGACAGAATTAGCTATTCTACTGGGTATTTACAACCCTGCCTTCACTCACCCTGACTCAGAGGTTTTTACCTCAGGAATGCAATCCAGAGTGTTAGCTGGAGTGCCTTTTTATCTTAAAGGGACCATCACATTGCTCCTGGGAGCTGCCCAGGGGAAAGCGGTCAGGGATGTAATTCTTGCACTGGGGCAGTTAAGAGAGTACCGAGCGGAAAGGGAAGAGAGGAGATTACACTTTGTGGGTAAACCACAAAAGAAAAACATTACCTGTTTGTAGCTTTACTCTGGTCTGGAGTCCCAAAAGACAAAATTGATGGGAAATCTACCCCATATTTATGGGGAAAATATAAGCAATTACAAGGGAAAGAGAGATCACAAAAGGAAATTAGGATGATGGATAAACCGATTACACCCTCTGCTCCCCTCCACTTCACTGAAGAAAGGGAGAGTATGCTGAGACCAAGAAATTACCCTGATCTTGCCTCGGTGACTCACTGGAAAACATACAAAACACCATATGCTGCACATAAAATAATGCCTTTGTTTTATCCCATGCAGAACTGCTATGTGAAGCCTCACACTACTATTTTTGCTCGTTGCATGCTACGTATCAACAAACGTGAAGCGCTGGATGCCCCTGCCCATTGGCTGCACTGAAGCTCCTTCCTGTCTACTACAGCACACAAGCAACTAGACTGTTTGGTGAAATTTGCACCACCATTGTCTTGTAGAACATGGGATGAGGGATGGAGTCCAATGGCAGGGCATCTTCAGTGGTCCTAGCCCTAATATCATTGCTGTTCTACACTAATTTTCACAAGCAGTATTTGTTTTACTTGTCATTATTCTTGTACTATTATTATTCGCAGTGACTGCTTTGTACATAAGAAACTTTCTATTAGCTGAATGGCTTAGTAATATAATCTGTAATTTGTAATATCTTTGGGAAAGGTAAACTGTATGTGGATCAAGGTGTGGACTGTAGTGATCCTGACCAGAAGACCATTGTACATCGAGGAGTTAGTGATCCACATAACAATTAACCCGAGTATGCCCAGGCCTGTGCTGTGCTGCACATACAGCATGGCCTTCAGGCCTGTGTTGGGATGCACAAATCCCTTGGCCACAGCATAAACTCAGTCAGCTCATTGCAACAGAGGAGCCTGCAGGCAGCTCCCACTCAGTACCAATGATTACACCACCTGCGTGGCCTTGCCTTGATCTAAAAGTGCAGCAAGAAATTGTCATGTGAATATCGTTTCTGTTTGACTGTAGACATGATAAATAGAGCTGTTTCCTTCTAAGAAAATCCTATAATAGCTTGATTGACCAAAATGGGACAATCTCTTCTACAGATGGGGTCTGCCCTGCATTGGGTTTACGTGGCAAGGTTTTGGGAGTGGAAGGTCTGCAGGGATGGCCTCTGTGAGAAGAGGTAAGGGGTTGCCCTGTGCCGGACACAGACAGTTCCAGCCAGCTCGGCAATGGACCCACTGCAGGCCAAAGATGAGTCACTCAGCAAAGGTGGTGGCATGTCTGTGAAAACATATTTAAGAAATGGCAAAACATTGCACAGGCAGAGAGGAGTGAGGGAAAAAAAAAGAGTGAGAAACAATCCTGCAAACACCAAGTTCAGAGAAGGAGCAGGGTGAGGAGGTGCTCCAGGTGCTGGAGCAGATATTTCCCTGCAGCCCTTGGAAGAGACCATGATGGAGCAGGTATACACACTGCAGCCTGTGGAGGACCGCACACCAGAGCAGTTGGATATTTCCTGAAGGAATTGCAGCCTGTGGAGAGCCTATGCTGGAGCAGGGGGGAAGTATGAGGAGAAAGGAGCAGCAGAGAGGGACTTTTATGAACAGACCATAACCCCCCATCCCCCATCTCCCCTGCACCACTGGGCAGGGGGTTGAGGAGGTAAAGGAGTCAGGAATAAAGGAGAAGTTGAGACCGGGAAAAAATGGGGGCTGGGGAGGTAAGTTACTGTTTTAGTTTTTGTCTTTGTTTCTCACTATCCAATTCTATTTTAACTGGCAATAAATTAAATTAATTTTCCCTAAGTAAAGTCTGTTTTGCCCCTGACAGTAACTGGTAAGTGATCTCAGTCTTTATCTCAACTCACGAGCTTTTTCATCTTATTTTCTCTTCCTGTTCTGTTGAGGAGGGGGAGTGAGAGAGCAGCTGGGTGGGCATCTGGCAGATGGCCAAGGTCAACCCACCACAATAACCCATGTCTCACAGTTTCTTTAATCATTACCTGCAGCAGCCTAGCTTAAAAGATCATTTAGCTGTTACCCATTTAGACTAATAATTAACAAATTATAAAAATTCTTAAGGAGATCAAGGCAAGTAATTTAGTGTGAGCATTGTAATTCACAGTTCACTTCAGGACCTTGCTATTAGTGCAGAAACTGTCTGACATAGGCTTTAGCCCTTCAGCTATCTGAAATAATAAGGCTTATAGCATGTAAGGGCCTAATGAATGGATTCGAGCCCCACGTTGGGTGCCAAAAAGGACTGTCGTGGTTTAACCCCAGCCAGCAACTAAGCACCATGCAGCTGCTCCCCCCTCCCCCCTCCCAGTGGGATGGGGAGGAGAATCGGGAAAAAAAGTAAAACTCATGGGTTGAGATAAGAACAGTTTAATAACTAAAGTAAAATAAAATATAATACTAGCTAATAATAATAATACAATAATAATAATAATAGTAATGAAAAGGAATATAACAAAAAAAAGAGAAATAACACCCAAGAAAAGACAAGTGATGCTCAATGCAATTGCTCACCACCCGCTGACCGATGCCCGAGCAGCAATCCACCCCTCCCGGCCAACTGCCCCCTGTTTATATACTGAGCATGACGTTCTATGGTATGGAATATCCCTTTGGCTAGTTCGGGTCAGCTGTCCTGGCTATGCTCCCTCCCAGCTTCTTGCACACCTGCTCGCTGGCAGAGCATGGGAAACTGAAAAATCCTTGGCTTAAGATAAGCGCTACTCAGCAACAACTAAAACATCAGCGTGTTATCAACATCATTCTCACACTAAATCCAAAACACTGCACTGTACCAGCTACTAAAAAGAGAGTTAACTCTATCCCAGCCGAAACCAGGACAATATCCACCCCTTATTCTATACCATTTATGTCATGCCCAGATCCCACACTTTCTGATACATTTCCAATTAATCACCACCACTTTTCCTGTCTTTTAATATACACACACAGATATCATTCCCGCAGTCTATGGGGCATCACTGTCAAATGTCTGTTGAGTTCATTCAGTCCATGACTTTGGACTCCATCTGTCATAACAGTCTGTCTGGGCAGGAGGGATGTTGTGAAGTCCGCTCAGTCAGCAGAACAGAATTGGGCTTTGGTGTGGTGCGGCGGGCAGGTGACATTGGGCGCAGCAGAAGGATGGTGTGTGGTGTCGGATTGTTGCATGCTGAAATCAGTCCTGGTTCCATCACTACTGCGCTTTGCTCAGTTTTGTCAAAGTTCATTCTTCATTAATCTAAGTGATTCTTACTGTAATACCGTTGATATAGCATATAACAATTATAATAATGGTAACATACAGTGGCAGGGTTATATAGCAATCAACATCATACGATTTAATTCATTGGCTGTTCTCACCTAAAATCAAATCCCCTTGAGGCACACATCAGACTTCCCCATCCTTCCGCATCACCCACCAAGGGCACCCAGGTCCTCGAGCAAAAGCAATCCCACGAATGGGTTTGCCTTTGCCTGAGGCAGGAGTAACCCAGACTGTTTTCCCTAGCATATTTTTTATGTGCACTACAGGGACTTTATCCCCTTCTACAGTACGTAAAAGTTCTGATTGGGCGGGGCCAGCTCGATTGGCAGATCCTCTAGTGTTGACTAACCAGGTGGCCTTTGCTAGATGTGTATCCCAATGTTTGAAGGTCCCACCACCCATTGCTCTCAATGTAGTCTTTAACAACCCATTGTATCGCTCGATTTTCCCAGAGGCTGGTGCATGATAGGGGATGTGATACACCCACTCAATGCCATGCTCTTTGGCCCAGGTGTCTATGAGGTTGTTCCGGAAATGAGTCCCGTTGTCTGACTCAGTTCTTTCTGGGGTGCCATGTCGCCATAAGACTTGCTTTTCAAGGCCCAGGAGAGTGTTCCGGGCGGTGGCATGGGGCACGGGATATGTTTCCAGCCATCCGGTGGTTGCTTCCACCATTGTAAGCACATGGCGCTTGCTTTGGCGGGTTTGTGGGAGTGTGATATAGTCAATCTGCCAGGCCTCCCCATATTTGTATTTCAGCCATCGTCCCCCATACCAGAGAGGCTTTAACCGCTTGGCTTGCTTGATTGCAGCGCATGTTTCACATTCATGGATGACCTGTGCGATAGGGTCCATGGTCAGGTCCACCCCTCGATCACAAGCCCATCTATATGTTGCATCTCTTCCCTGATGGCCTGAGGTGTCATGGGCCCACCGAGCCAGAAATAATTCACCCTTATGTTGCCAGTGTCTGTTTCAGATGTGATATTTGGTGACTGAAGTCTGATATTATTCATGGAGACAGTCACTTCTGTCACTTCAGCAAATGTTTGAAACTGCTGCACTTAAACTCACAGCAATTAAAGAAAATCCCAATCTTTTTGCATAAAAATATAATTTTAGCAGTAGCAAATTCCAAGGAATAAGCCTTTACCAAAACTCTAGGAAAATAATATCAGAATAATTTAAACTGTCTGTTTTAATCAACATTTGAGTTACATAGATCTTGTGTTTGCTGCATAAAGGCAGCTATTCTCAATGCAGTTTCAATGCTTTGACTGTATTCATTGGCCTACTGGTGGAATACAGTTAGCCCGTAATGGTAGTGTACTAACTCTCTGTGACAAATACTAACACATATACGATTTTAAGAAAGTATTTAACAATCAGGCCACCTGCCTCTTAGAATACATCTTGGTAGCTCTTTTTTCAAATAAACAGCCTTGGGAGAGCATGAATTTCCCAGTTAAATCTAAAATTGAACTTAATTCCATTGTTACTTGACAATCATGTTAAAGCAGTGATCTAGCCTCCTATAAGTTTGATTTTGCAAATTTCCTAACAGCAGCCCCCCAGCACCTATGGGGAGGTAATGGGGGAGACACAGCCAGGCTCTTCACAGCTGTGTGTGATGAGAGGATGAGAGACAGCGGGCACAAGTTGAAATGAGAAACTCAGACTGAATACAAGGAGAAACTTTTTCACCATGAGAACAGCCCAGCAGCAGAGCCGGGGCACAGAGAGTTTGTACTGTCTCCATCCTTGGAGGTTTTCAAGCCCCAACTAGATAAAGCCTTGAGCAACCTGGTCTGAGTTCAGAGCTGGCCCTGCTTTGGGTAAGAGATTGTACTGGAGACCTCCCGCAGCCCCTTCCAAACTGATTTCCTATGATCTTATAACATCTATGAAATCCCTGTGGCAGCAGAGCATCTTTTCTGAGATGCCTTAGGCTTTGTTCAGTAATGAAATCTTGAAGTCTTTGTGTCAGGCCCTATCTGTGCCTGCAGCTACCTTTGTCCCTACTCCTAGGTGAGAATATTTTACTTTGGAGTTGGGAAGAGGGACAGAATAGGGTGGGAAAGAGGACTAGATACATGCTGCGATTCCCATCAATTTCTTCCCTTTGGCTATGATTAGGGGCATTTCAGTTGCAACATTTTCTCTTAAAACTTTGGGGTAGTTGATTCACTTGTGGCTACATTGCCAGAAGGCCTTGAGCCAGCCTTTCTCCCTCCTCCTTTTCTACAAACTGTGGCAAAAGCAATTTGGGACGTTTGTTGACCGAGGAGGAAAGGAACACAAGGGTAAAATTACAAAAGGTTTATTTCATGATCATGAGACCCCCCCCTCCATAAGGGAAGGTATCCATAGGGATTTTTCAAGAGTTTATATACAGCTTGAAATAAAATGCTAAGCATAATCATCCAATAGCACACAGACATGCTTTAATCCTCTCCAATCACGTTCAGTTCCTTTGAAGTATTCTCAGGCATCCAGTGTTATGCTGCCCCTGCAGTCTGGTTGTTAAAACATGACCTTCTGGGGTCCAGATGTTCCCCTCCACTTGCCAAACACAGGTTAATGTTTATTCTTCTTCTCCTTAGGGCATCCTGCTCACCTCTCTTCCTCTCTTCTTATGATTGTTATCTGGCAGTCTAGGCTCAGGAGTTAACCCTTTCATCACAAAACAAAGAGTTGGCAAAGAGGTTTACTCAGTCTTGTGAATTCAGGGCTGGCTGAAGAGAAACTTTCTGGTCTACAGCGTTTTTGTTTTGTTGGTTTTTTTCTCTCTGGGAAAGAGGGTGAAGCCCAACTTGCTCTTTTAACTTTTCTGAAGCTAAAAGTGGAGTTTAAGAATTTGCATGATCTGTTTCCCCAATAACTGGTAGAAGGAAACAATGTAAATATAGACCTGGTGCTGGGGAAAAGACAATCAGAGGCCTTTCTGTCCTTTCCCTTTTTCCTATGGAAATCTGTAGTAGTTTCTGACTCTTGATCTCTGAGCATTAGCAAGTCTTGAATGCGTCCAGAGGAGGACAACAAAGCTGGTGAAAGGAAGGGCTGGAAGGCATGTCCTATGAGGAGCAGCTAAGGACACTGGGATTGTCTAGTTTGGAGAAAAGGAGGCTGAGGGGCGACCTCATTGCTCTCTACAGCTTCCTGAGGAGGGGAAGTGGAGAGGGAGGTGCTGATCTCTTCTCCCTGGTATCCTGTGACAGGACACGTGGGAATGGTTCAAAGCTGCATCAAGGGGAGTTCAGCCTTGACATTAGGAAACATTTCTTTACCAAGAGGGTGGTCAAACACTGGAATAGGCTTCCTAGAGAGGTGGTCGATGCCCCATGCCTGTCAGTGTTTAAGAGGCATTTGGACAATTCCTACATCTTGGTTACTCAAAGATAAATCTAATGGATGTTCTCATCTGCAAGAAAGCTGCCAGGTCTCCTTTCTTTGAGAGGTTGTCTCCAAAAAAGGGGAAATCACGCTTATGTATTTTGCTTATGTAGGGTAACTGTTATAGAAAAATCTGTATGTAAATTCTTTTTATTCAGCAGCTTTTAGAGAGTGTTTGTCTCCAGGAAAAGTTTTTTTCCCCTGTAGTAACAATCAATTTCTCAAAGCCTCATCAAAAGGCATTAAAGGGTAGCTGCATATTCTTAGCTATATATCCCTTTGGATCTGATGTTTTTGTGAATGATTTTGGCTCTCAAAGAGCATATCTTTCTATGTGTTAGTCATGTACCGGCCAATCCTGCCCTCTAATTTGACCAAGAAGGCAGAAAATGGAAAGGCAAATGACCATTGAAGTTGCTTGATGGAATCATACCTATTGGGATATGATTACAGCAGCATAATGGTGGCGAATGGAGAATGAAGTCAATAACTGGATACTTATGAATGTGAGGGAGACCCATGTGTAGATCATTCAGATCCATGTCTTCTACTCTACCTGTCAAGGAGCAAATGTCCCTTCACCAGCACTGAAAATCTATGCAAAATTAGTAGAATTACTTGATTTCTGTGTCAGTCAACAGATGCCATATAAATTTGATGGATAAAACCAGGGGGCACAGCAAGCCGTTCTTAGATTATACCTCTTGCATCACTGGAAGAACATAGGAACATTACCTGCTGAAAGGTATATAATTCATAAGGAAGATTTAGTACAATTTTTTGCAGTTATTAATAGCAGCACAACTCAAATTTACGATTTGCTTAGTGTATTGTGGCATATCCTGTTATGTGCTGCCTTGGACATGTACAAGCTGTGGATCTGGTGACAGCTATGTTAAGCCTCACACAGTCTAAAGAAGAAAAAGCTGTCTTTTGCCATGTGATACATATCCAGGTGGTTTGGTGTACAGAGTAAGCCAACATTTCCAGAATGTTTCCAGGGATGTCTCTAATTTGCACTGTCACTAATGTGGTCTACACAGACCTTCAGGCATCTCGTAATACTTACACAGTACACAGTACTCTAACTATGCTTGCTTTGTTCTCCAATACATTGCCTACCAATACAGCTCAGAAAAGTGTGGTTTTGTTGAGTTTGGCTTTTTCCATGAGACAATAATGATTGTGACTTGATTTTTTTTGGTGATGGAGAAATTTCAAAAGAAAACTTCATTTCAGCTGTTTGGCCATTTAATCTCTCTCTTTTTTCCATTTAAAATTTCAGTTTTCCATTTTCAGTACTTGAATTTTCAGTATTTCTGCTGACCCCGCTCACTCTCTTTAATTTTCTCTTTTATGCCCCACTGGAAAAATCTTGTAGAGGTTTAAAAGGAAAAAAAAAGGATGATCACAGCTGTGATGGCAAAATTTACAGAATGAAATGAAACATTTTTTGTGTCTTCAGCTCAGAAAAAAAGTCCAAAGAATATAGTTTGGAAATGTTTAAAAGGAGAGTTTTTAAATGTGAGGGAGCAAGAAAGTGTGAAAAGGAAATATTGCTAAAAATATAAGCTTTCTTAACTCTACTGAGTATGACTGGGATGGAGTTAATTTGCTTCATAGCAGCCTATATAGTGCTGTGCTTTGGATTTGTGACTAAAACAGTGTTGATGATAACACACCGATGTTTTAGCTATTGCTGCACAGTGCTTACACAGCATTAAGGCCTTCTCTGTTTCTCACTTTGCCCCTGCCAGCAAGGAGGTTGGGGATATGCAAGAAGTTGGGAGGGAACACAACCAAGAGAGCTGACCCCAAATGACCAAAGGGATATTCCATACCATATCACGTGGTGCTCAGAAATAAAAGCTTGGTGAAAAAAGGAGGAGACTGTACCTTGGTTGCTACAATGTTTGACACATTGACAGACGTTAACTCTTTCAGTCCCTCACACATGCACATCCCCCCTTCCTCCTTTTTTCACCAAGCTTTTATTTCTGAGCACCACGTGATATGGTATGGAATATCCCTTTGGTCATTTGGGGTCAGCTCTCTTGGTTGTGTTCCCTCCCAACTTCTTGCATATCCCCAACCTCCTTGCTGGCAGGGGCAAAGTGAGAAACAGAGAAGGCCTTAATGCTGTGTAAGCACTGTGCAGCAATAGCTAAAACATCGGTGTGTTATCATCAACACTGTTTTAGTCACAAATCCAAAGCACAGCACTATATAGGCTGCTATGAAGCAAATTAACTCCATCCCAGTCATACTCAGTAGAGTTAAGAAAGCTTATATTTTTAGCAATATTTCCTTTTCACACTTTCTTGCTCCCTCACATTTAAAAACTCTCCTTTTAAACATTTCCAAACTATATTCTTTGGACTTTTTTTCTGAGCTGAAGACACAAAAAATGTTTCATTTCATTCTGTAAATTTTGCCATCACAGCTGTGATCATCCTTTTTTTTTCCTTTTAAACCTCTACAAGATTTTTCCAGTGGGGCATAAAAGAGAAAATTAAAGAGAGTGAGCGGGGTCAGCAGAAATACTGAAAATTCAAGTACTGAAAATGGAAAACTGAAATTTTAAATGGAAAAAAGAGAGAGATTAAATGGCCAAACAGCTGAAATGAAGTTTTCTTTTGAAATTTCTCCATCACCAAAAAAAATCAAGTCACAATCATTATTGTCTCATGGAAAAAGCCAAACTCAACAAAACCACACTTTTCTGAGCTGTATTGGTAGGCAATGTATTGGAGAACAAAGCAAGCATAGTTAGAGTACTGTGTACTGTGTAAGTATTACGAGATGCCTGAAGGTCTGTGTAGACCACATTAGTGACAGTGCAAATTAGAGACATCCCTGGAAACATTCTGGAAATGTTGGCTTACTCTGTACACCAAACCACCTGGATATGTATCACATGGCAAAAGACAGCTTTTTCTTCTTTAGACTGTGTGAGGCTTAACATAGCTGTCACCAGATCCACAGCTTGTACATGTCCAAGGCAGCACATAACAGGATATGCCACAATACACTAAGCAAATCGTAAATTTGAGTTGTGCTGCTATTAATAACTGCAAAAAATTGTACTAAATCTTCCTTATGAATTATATACCTTTCAGCAGGTAATGTTCCTATGTTCTTCCAGTGATGCAAGAGGTATAATCTAAGAACGGCTTGCTGTGCCCCCTGGTTTTATCCATCAAATTTATATGGCATCTGTTGACTGACACAGAAATCAAGTAATTCTACTAATTTTGCATAGATTTTCAGTGCTGGTGAAGGGACATTTGCTCCTTGACAGGTAGAGTAGAAGACATGGATCTGAATGATCTACACATGGGTCTCCCTCACATTCATAAGTATCCAGTTATTGACTTCATTCTCCATTCGCCACCATTATGCTGCTGTAATCATATCCCAATAGGTATGATTCCATCAAGCAACTTCAATGGTCATTTGCCTTTCCATTTTCTGCCTTCTTGGTCAAATTAGAGGGCAGGATTGGCCGGTACATGACTAACACATAGAAAGATATGCTCTTTGAGAGCCAAAATCATTCACAAAAACATCAGATCCAAAGGGATATATAGCTAAGAATATGCAGCTACCCTTTAATGCCTTTTGATGAGGCTTTGAGAAATTGATTGTTACTACAGGGGAAAAAAACTTTTCCTGGAGACAAACACTCTCTAAAAGCTGCTGAATAAAAAGAATTTACATACAGATTTTTCTATAACAGTTACCCTACATAAGCAAAATACATAAGCGTGATTTCCCCTTTTTTGGAGACAACCTCTCAAAGAAAGGAGACCTGGCAGCTTTCTTGCAGATGAGAACATCCATTAGATTTATCTTTGAGTAACCAAGATGTAGGAATTGTCCAAATGCCTCTTAAACACTGACAGGCATGGGGCATCGACCACCTCTCTAGGAAGCCTATTCCAGTGTTTGACCACCCTCTTGGTAAAGAAATGTTTCCTAATGTCAAGGCTGAACTCCCCTTGATGCAGCTTTGAACCATTCCCACGTGTCCTGTCACAGGATACCAGGGAGAAGAGATCAGCACCTCCCTCTCCACTTCCCCTCCTCAGGAAGCTGTAGAGAGCAATGAGGTCGCCCCTCAGCCTCCTTTTCTCCAAACTAGACAATCCCAGTGTCCTTAGCTGCTCCTCATAGGACATGCCTTCCAGCCCTTCCTTTCACCAGCTTTGTTGTCCTCCTCTGGACGCATTCAAGACTTGCTAATGCTCAGAGATCAAGAGTCAGAAACTACTACAGATTTCCATAGGAAAAAGGGAAAGGACAGAAAGGCCTCTGATTGTCTTTTCCCCAGCACCAGGTCTATATTTACATTGTTTCCTTCTACCAGTTATTGGGGAAACAGATCATGCAAATTCTTAAACTCCACTTTTAGCTTCAGAAAAGTTAAAAGAGCAAGTTGGGCTTCACCCTCTTTCCCAGAGAGAAAAAAACCAACAAAACAAAAACGCTGTAGACCAGAAAGTTTCTCTTCAGCCAGCCCTGAATTCACAAGACTGAGTAAACCTCTTTGCCAACTCTTTGTTTTGTGATGAAAGGGTTAACTCCTGAGCCTAGACTGCCAGATAACAATCATAAGAAGAGAGGAAGAGAGGTGAGCAGGATGCCCTAAGGAGAAGAAGAATAAACATTAACCTGTGTTTGGCAAGTGGAGGGGAACATCTGGACCCCAGAAGGTCATGTTTTAACAACCAGACTGCAGGGGCAGCATAACACTGGATGCCTGAGAATACTTCAAAGGAACTGAACGTGATTGGAGAGGATTAAAGCATGTCTGTGTGCTATTGGATGATTATGCTTAGCATTTTATTTCAAGCTGTATATAAACTCTTGAAAAATCCCTATGGATACCTTCCCTTATGGAGGGGGGGGTCTCATGATCATGAAATAAACCTTTTGTAATTTTACCCTTGTGTTCCTTTCCTCCTCGGTCAACAAACGTCCCAAATTGCTTTTGCCACAGTTTGTAGAAAAGGAGGAGGGAGAAAGGCTGGCTCAAGGCCTTCTGGCAATGTAGCCACAAGTGAATCAACTACCCCAAAGTTTTAAGAGAAAATGTTGCAACTGAAATGCCCCTAATCATAGCCAAAGGGAAGAAATTGATGGGAATCGCAGCATGTATCTAGTCCTCTTTCCCACCCTATTCTGTCCCTCTTCCCAACTCCAAAGTAAAATATTCTCACCTAGGAATAGGGACAAAGGTAGCTGCAGGCACAGATAGGGCCTGACACAAAGACTTCAAGATTTCATTACTGAACAAAGCCTAAGGCATCTCAGAAAAGATGCTCTGCTGCCACAGGGATTTCATAGATGTTATAAGATCATAGGAAATCAGTTTGGAAGGGGCTGCGGGAGGTCTCCAGTACAATCTCTTACCCAAAGCAGGGCCAGCTCTGAACTCAGACCAGGTTGCTCAAGGCTTTATCCAGTTGGGGCTTGAAAACCTCCAAGGATGGAGACAGTACAAACTCTCTGTGCCCCGGCTCTGCTGCTGGGCTGTTCTCATGGTGAAAAAGTTTCTCCTTGTATTCAGTCTGAGTTTCTCATTTCAACTTGTGCCCGCTGTCTCTCATCCTCTCATCACACACAGCTGTGAAGAGCCTGGCTGTGTCTCCCCCATTACCTCCCCATAGGTGCTGGGGGGCTGCTGTTAGGAAATTTGCAAAATCAAACTTATAGGAGGCTAGATCACTGCTTTAACATGATTGTCAAGTAACAATGGAATTAAGTTCAATTTTAGATTTAACTGGGAAATTCATGCTCTCCCAAGGCTGTTTATTTGAAAAAAGAGCTACCAAGATGTATTCTAAGAGGCAGGTGGCCTGATTGTTAAATACTTTCTTAAAATCGTATATGTGTTAGTATTTGTCACAGAGAGTTAGTACACTACCATTACGGGCTAACTGTATTCCACCAGTAGGCCAATGAATACAGTCAAAGCATTGAAACTGCATTGAGAATAGCTGCCTTTATGCAGCAAACACAAGATCTATGTAACTCAAATGTTGATTAAAACAGACAGTTTAAATTATTCTGATATTATTTTCCTAGAGTTTTGGTAAAGGCTTATTCCTTGGAATTTGCTACTGCTAAAATTATATTTTTATGCAAAAAGATTGGGATTTTCTTTAATTGCTGTGAGTTTAAGTGCAGCAGTTTCAAACATTTGCTGAAGTGACAGAAGTGACTGTCTCCATGAATAATATCAGACTTCAGTCACCAAATATCACATCTGAAACAGACACTGGCAACATAAGGGTGAATTATTTCTGGCTCGGTGGGCCCATGACACCTCAGGCCATCAGGGAAGAGATGCAACATATAGATGGGCTTGTGATCGAGGGGTGGACCTGACCATGGACCCTATCGCACAGGTCATCCATGAATGTGAAACATGCGCTGCAATCAAGCAAGCCAAGCGGTTAAAGCCTCTCTGGTATGGGGGACGATGGCTGAAATACAAATATGGGGAGGCCTGGCAGATTGACTATATCACACTCCCACAAACCCGCCAAAGGAAGCGCCATGTGCTTACAATGGTGGAAGCAACCACCGGATGGCTGGAAACATATCCCGTGCCCCATGCCACCGCCCGGAACACTCTCCTGGGCCTTGAAAAGCAAGTCTTATGGCGACATGGCACCCCAGAAAGAACTGAGTCAGACAACGGGACTCATTTCCGGAACAGCCTCATAGACACCTGGGCCAAAGAGCATGGCATTGAGTGGGTGTATCACATCCCCTATCATGCACCAGCCTCTGGGAAAATCGAGCGATACAATGGGTTGTTAAAGACTACATTGAGAGCAATGGGTGGTGGGACCTTCAAACATTGGGATACACATCTAGCAAAGGCCACCTGGTTAGTCAACACTAGAGGATCTGCCAATCGAGCTGGCCCCGCCCAATCAGAACTTTTACGTACTGTAGAAGGGGATAAAGTCCCTGTAGTGCACATAAAAAATATGCTAGGGAAAACAGTCTGGGTTACTCCTGCCTCAGGCAAAGGCAAACCCATTCGTGGGACTGCTTTTGCTCGAGGACCTGGGTGCCCTTGGTGGGTGATGCGGAAGGATGGGGAAGTCTGATGTGTGCCTCAAGGGGATTTGATTTTAGGTGAGAACAGCCAATGAATTAAATCGTATGATGTTGATTGCTATATAACCCTGCCACTGTATGTTACCATTATTATAATTGTTATATGCTATATCAACGGTATTACAGTAAGAATCACTTAGATTAATGAAGAATGAACTTTGACAAAACTGAGCAAAGCGCAGTAGTGATGGAACCAGGACTGATTTCAGCATGCAACAATCCGACACCACACACCATCCTTCTGCTGCGCCCAATGTCACCTGCCCGCCGCACCACACCAAAGCCCAATTCTGTTCTGCTGACTGAGCGGACTTCACAACATCCCTCCTGCCCAGACAGACTGTTATGACAGATGGAGTCCAAAGTCATGGACTGAATGAACTCAACAGACATTTGACAGTGATGCCCCATAGACTGCGGGAATGATATCTGTGTGTGTATATTAAAAGACAGGAAAAGTGGTGGTGATTAATTGGAAATGTATCAGAAAGTGTGGGATCTGGGCATGACATAAATGGTATAGAATAAGGGGTGGATATTGTCCTGGTTTCGGCTGGGATAGAGTTAACTCTCTTTTTAGTAGCTGGTACAGTGCAGTGTTTTGGATTTAGTGTGAGAATGATGTTGATAACACGCTGATGTTTTAGTTGTTGCTGAGTAGCGCTTATCTTAAGCCAAGGATTTTTCAGTTTCCCATGCTCTGCCAGCGAGCAGGTGTGCAAGAAGCTGGGAGGGAGCATAGCCAGGACAGCTGACCCGAACTAGCCAAAGGGATATTCCATACCATAGAACGTCATGCTCAGTATATAAACAGGGGGCAGTTGGCCGGGAGGGGTGGATTGCTGCTCGGGCATCGGTCAGCGGGTGGTGAGCAATTGCATTGAGCATCACTTGTCTTTTCTTGGGTGTTATTTCTCTTTTTTTTGTTATATTCCTTTTCATTACTATTATTATTATTATTGTATTATTATTATTAGCTAGTATTATATTTTATTTTACTTTAGTTATTAAACTGTTCTTATCTCAACCCATGAGTTTTACTTTTTTTCCCGATTCTCCTCCCCATCCCACTGGGAGGGGGGAGGGGGGAGCAGCTGCATGGTGCTTAGTTGCTGGCTGGGGTTAAACCACGACAGTCCTTTTTGGCACCCAACGTGGGGCTCGAATCCATTCATTAGGCCCTTACATGCTATAAGCCTTATTATTTCAGATAGCTGAAGGGCTA
>JBBMRM010000051.1:0-21432 GCA_037962945.1 Sarcoramphus papa
CAGAGAACGTGCTGACGAGGCTGAGGACGTGGGGACAGGGCTGGGGACGTGGGGATGAGGCTGGGGACACGAGAACAGGCTAGAGAACATGGGGACGGGGCTTGGGGACGTGGGGACAGGGCTGGGGACATGGGGACGGGGTTAAGGATGAGGCTGGGGACATGGGGACGGGGCTTGGGGATGTGGGGACGGGGCTGGGGACGTGGGGACGAGGTTGGGGACATGGGAACAGGCCAGAGGACGTGGGGACGGGGCCTGGGGACATGGCGATGAGGTTTGGGACATGGGGACAGGGCTGGGGACATGGGGACAAGTTTGGGGATGACACTGGGGACACAGGAACAGGCCAGAGAACGTGGGGACGGGGTTGGGGACATGGGGACAAGGTTGGGGACACGGGAACAGGCCAGAGGACGTGGTGACGAGGCTGAGGACATGGGGACAGGGCTGGGGACACGGGGACGATGTTGGGGACATGGGAACAGGCCAGAGGACGTGGGGACAGGGCCTGTGGACACGGGGATGAGGTTGGGGACATGGGGACAAGGTTGAGGACGAGGTTGTGGACATGGGAACAGGCTAGAGGACGTGGTGACGAGGTTGAGGACATGGGGACAGGGCTGGGGACGTGGGGATGGACTTGGGGACGTGGGGACAGGGCTGGGGCTGGGGACAGAGATGGAGATGTGGGGACGTGGGGACAGGCCTTGGGGACGTGGGGACAGGCCTTGGGGACACGGGGACAGGGGGACATGGGGACAGGGCTGGGGACGTGGGGATGGACTTGGGGACGTGGGGACAGGACTGGGGCTGGGGCTGGGGACAGAGATGGAGATGTGGGGACGTGGGGACAGGCCTTGGGGACGTGGGGACAGGGGGACACGGGGACGGGGCTGGCGACGTGGGGACGGGGCTTAGGACAGGGACAGCGGCGTGGGGCCAGCGATGCGGCCGCGGGGACCCGTCCCTGAGCATCCCCGGTGTCTGTGCCCCGTGTCCCCGCCGTGTCCCTGCCGTGTCCCCCTCCCCGTGTCCCCGCCGTGTCCTGTGTCCCCGCCGTGTCCCCGCCGTGTCCCCGCGGCGGCAGGAGCGGAACGCGGAGAACGCCATCGAGGCGCTGAAGGAGTACGAGCCGGAGATGGGGAAGGTTTACCGCGCCGACCGCAAGGCCGTGCAGCGCATCAAGGCGCGGGACCTCGTCCCCGGCGACATCGCCGAGGTGGCCGGTGAGCCGCGCCGGGGGGGGGGGGACGCGGGGACCCCCGGCGGCTGCTGCATCCCGGGCAGCCCCCAGCCCCGTGGGGCATCCCAGTAACCCCCAGGAGCTCCCAGTAACCCCCAGTAACCCCCAGTAGCTGCCAGTAACTCTCAGTAACTCCTGGTAACTCCCAATAACTCCCAGTAACCCCCAGGAGGTCCTGGTAACCCCCAGTAACTCCCAGTAACCCCCAATAACTCCCAGTAACCCTCAGGAGCTCCCAGTAACCCCCAGGAGCTCCCAGTAACCCCCAGGAGCTCCTGGTAACCCCCAGGAGCCCCCAGTAACTCCTGGCAGCCCCCAGTAAGCGCTGGATGTTCCCGGTAACCCCCAGTAGCTCCCGGTAACCCCCAGTAACTCCCAGTAACCCCAGGAGCTCCCAGTAACCCCCAGGAGCTCCCGGTAACCCCCAGTAACTCCCAGTAACCCCCAGGAGCTCCCGGTAACCCCCAGTAACTCCCAGTAACTGCTGGCAGGCCCCAGTAAGCGCTGGATGTTCCCAGTAACCCCCAGTAGCTCCCACATACCCCCGTAACTGCTCACGGCTCTCTGTGACTCTCTGTAGCTCCCAGTAGCCCCCAGTAACTGTTGGCAGCCCCCAGTAACTGCTGACAGTTCCCAGTAACCCCCAGTAGGTCCCATATGCCCCAGTAACTGCTGGCAGCTCCCTGTAACTCCCCATAGCTCCCAGTATCCCCCAGTAGCTCCCAGTAACCCCAGTAGTTTGCAGTAACACCCAGGAGCTCCCCTCACCCCCTCCCAGTGCTCCCAGTAACCCCCAGGGGCTCCCAGTCTAACTCCCAGTGCTCCCAGTAACCCCCAATTCCCCCCCCCCACGCACAGTGGGAGACAAGGTCCCGGCCGACATCCGCATCATCTCCATCAAGTCGACGACGCTGCGGGTGGACCAGTCCATCCTCACCGGTACGGGACTGGGGCGGGGGGACTGGGGGGGGACTGGGATGGACTGGGGGTTACTGGGAGGGACTGGGGGGGACACGGGACGCCCGCGCCCAGCCGCTGTCCCCTCCCCCAGGGGAGTCGGTCTCCGTCATCAAGCACACGGACCCCGTCCCCGACCCCCGCGCCGTCAACCAGGACAAGAAGAACATGCTCTTCTCCGTGAGCCTCCCCGTGGCACCCCGTGTCACCCCCGTGTCACCCATGTCACCCTATGTCCCCACCGTGGCACCCCCGTGGCACCCGTGTCCCCACCATGTCACCCATGTCACCCTATGTCCCCACCGTGGCACCCCCGTGGCACCCATGTCACCACCACGTCACCCTGTGGCACCCCCATGGCACCCCGTGTCCCCACTGTGTCACCCATGTCACCACCACGTTACCCCGTGGTACCCCGTGGCACCCGTGTCACCCTATGTCCCCACCATGGCACCCCCGTGGCACCTGTGTCCCCACCGTGTCACCCATGTCACCCTATGTCCCCACCGTGGCACCCCCGTGGCACCCGTCCCCACCGTGGCACCCCCGTGGCACCCATGTCACCACCACGTCACCCTGTGGCACCCCCATGGCACCCCGTGTCCCCACTGTGTCACCCGTGTCACCCATGTCACCACCACGTCACCCCTGTGGCAACCCCGTGGCACCCCATGTCACCCTATGTCCCCACCGTGGCACCCCCGTGGCACCCATGTCCCCACCACGTCACCCCCGTGGCACCCCATGTCCCCACCGTGGCACCCATGTCACCACCATGTCACCCCAGTGTCACCCATGTCACCTAATGTCCCCACCATGGCACCCCCGTGGCACCCATGTCACCGCGTGTCCCCAGCACGTCACCCCCATGGCACCCCGTGTCCCCACCGTGTCCCCCCACGTCCCCCCTGCTGTCCCCCCCATGTCCCTCATGTCCCCCCTCGTGTCCCCACGCGTCCCCAGGTGTCCCCACCACGTCCCTCGTGTCCCCCCATGCATCCCCGAGTGTCCCCACTGCGTCCCCGAGTGTCCCCACCATGTCCCCTGTGTCCCCACGTGTCCCCAGCACGTCCCTTGTGCCCCCCCACATCCCCCCACGTGTCCCCTAGTGTCCCCACCATGTCCCACATCCCACCACGCATCCCTGGGTGTCCCCACCAAGTCCCTCATGTCCCCCCATGCGTCCCCGAGTGTCCCCACCGCATCCCTGAGTGTCCCTAGCATGTCCCTCGTGTCCCCCCACATCCCCCGACGTGTCCCGTGGTGTCCCCACCATGTCCCACGTCCCACCATGTGCCACCACGCATCTCTGGGTGTCCCCACCATGTCCCTCGTGTCCCCACCGCATCCCCGAGTGTCCCCAGCATGTCCCTCGTGTCCCCCCACATCCCCCCACGTGTCCCCTGGTGTCCCCACCATGTCCCACATCCCACCACATCCCACCACGCATCCCTGGGTGTCCCCACCACGTCCCTCGTGTCCCCCCATGCATCCCCGAGTGTCCCCACTGCGTCCCCGAGTGTCCCCACCATGTCCCCCGTGTCCCCACGTGTCCCCAGCACGTCCCTCGTGTCCCCCCATGTGTCCCCTGGTGTCCCCACCATGTCCCACGTCCCACCACGTGCCACCACGCATCCCCGGGTGTCCCCACCACCCCTAGTGTCCCCGCGTGTCCCCACCGCCCCCCGTAACCCCCCTCCCCTCCGCCCCCCAGGGCACCAACATCGGGGCGGGCAAGGCGGTGGGCATCGTGGTGGCCACGGGGGTGAACACGGAGATCGGGAAGATCCGGGACGAGATGGCGGCCACCGAGCAGGACAAGACGCCCCTGCAGCAGAAGCTGGATGAGTTCGGGGAGCAGCTCTCCAAGGTCATCTCCCTCATCTGCGTGGCCGTCTGGCTCATCAACATCGGCCACTTCAACGACCCCGTCCACGGCGGCTCCTGGATCCGCGGCGCCATCTACTACTTCAAGATCGCCGTCGCCCTGGCCGTGGCCGCCATCCCTGAAGGTCCGGAGGGGCCCCCGCGCCCCCTCCCCCAGCCCTATACGGGCTTGGGACATCCAGCTTGGATCCCCTATGGGCTTGGGATGTCCGTCTTGGATCCTATACGGGCTTGGGATGTCCGTGCTTGACCCTATACGGGCTTGGGATGTCCATCTTGGATGCTATATGGGCTTGTGACGTCCATCTTTGACCCTATACGGGCTTGGGACGTCCAGCTTGGATCCTATATGGGCTTGGGATGTCCGTCCTTGACCCTATACGGGCTTGGGACGTCCATCTTGGATCCTATACGGGCTTGGGATGTCCGTCCTTGACCCTATACAGGCTTGGGATGTCCATCTTGGATCCTATATGGGCTTGGGACGTCCAGCTTGGATCCTATACAGGCTTGGGACATCCAGCTTGGATCCCCTATGGGCTTGGGACGTCTGTCCTCAACCCTATATGGGCTTGTGATGTCCATCTTGGATCCTATATGGGCTTGGGATGTCCAGCTTGGATCCTATATGGGCTTGGGATGTCCAGCTTGGATCCTATATGGGCCTGTAACGTCCATCCTCGATCCTATATGGGCCTGTAACGTCCATCTTGCATCCCCTATGGGACGTAACGTCCGTCCTTGATCGTTTACGGGTTTATAACGCTTTTGTGTCGTGCCGTATGGGTTTGTACCGTCCTGTATTGATCCCGCGTGGGTTTATAACGTCTTTCGTTGATCCTATATGGGTTTGTAACGTCTTTAGTGGATTCCATATGGGTTTATAATGTTCTTTATTGATCCCATGTGGATTTACAATGCCCTTTCTTGACCCTGTATGGGTTTGTAGTGCCCTTCCTTGATCATTTATGGGTTTATAATGTCCATCTTTGATCATATATGGGCTTATAACGCCATCCCTTGATCCCGTATGGGCTTGTAGCGTCAGTTCTTGATGCCACGTGGGCTTTTAATGTCCTTTCTTGATTCTATAGGGGCTTATAAAGCCTTTTCCTGAGCTTATATGGGGTTATAAAGCCCTTCCTTGATCCTGTGTGGGATTATAATGCCTGGCCTTGATGCTATATGCGTTTATGATGCCCTTTATTGATCCCATAGGGGTTTATGATGCCCTTCGTTGACCCTATAAGGGTTTATAATGCTTTTCCTTGATTCTGTATGACTTTATGATGTCCTTTATTGAGCCTATAGTGAGTTATAATGTTTTTTCTTGACCCTGTATGGGTTTATAATGCCCTTTGTTGATCCCGTGGGGATTTATAACGCCCTTCCTTGACCCTACATGGGTTTACAGTGCCCTTTATTGATGCCATAGGGGTTTATGATGCCCTTTGTTGACCCTATAGGGGTTTATAATGCCCTTTATTGATCCCATAGGGGTTTATAATGCCCTTCCTTGACCCTACGTGGGTTTATAGTGCCCTTTATTGAGGCCATAGGGGTTTACGATGCCCTTCGTTGACCCTATGTGGGTTTACGATGCCCTTCCTCGCCCCCGTAGGGCCTTACAGTGCCCGTCCCCGATCCCGCACGGGCTTGTAACGCCCTCTCCTGCGGCCCTGGGGGCCCCTGGCCCCACGTGGGGCCGGCGGCCGCGCCGTGGGGCTGAGGGGGCCGCCTCGCCGTAGGGCTGCCGGCCGTCATCACCACCTGCCTGGCCCTGGGCACCCGGCGCATGGCCAAGAAGAACGCCATCGTCAGGAGCCTGCCCTCGGTGGAGACCCTGGGCTGCACCTCCGTCATCTGCTCCGACAAGACCGGCACCCTCACCACCAACCAGATGTCCGTCTGCAAGGTGGGGGGCCGTCGCGGGGTGCCCCGAGGTCCCCTGGGAACCCATCGTACCTCCTCGGGTGCCCCGAGGTCCCCTGGGACCCTCTCTTCTCCCTTTGGGTGCTCCAACATCCTCCAGGAACCCCTCACGTCCCCTCGGGTGCTCCGAGGTCCACTGGGAACCCATCATGTCCCTTTGGGTGCTCCAACGTCCTCTAGGAACCCATCATACCTCCTTGGGTGCTCCAAGGTTCCCTGGGAACCCCTCACGTCCCTTTGGGTGCTCCAAGGTCCCCTGGGACCCTCTCATGTCCCTTTGGGTGCTCCAAGGTCCTCCAGGAACCCCTCACGTCCCCTTGGGTGCTCCAAGGTCCCCTGGGAACCCATCATACCTCCTTGGGTGCCCCAAGGTCCCCTGGGACCCTCTCTTGTCCCCTTGGGTGCCCCAAGGTCCCCCAGGACCCCTTGATGTCCCCCTGGGTGCCCCAACGCCCCCAAGGGCCCCCTGACATACCCGTGGGTGCTCCAACATCCCCCAGGACCCCCAACATTCCCCCTTGGGTGCCCCAATGTCCCCCAAGACCCCCTGACATCCCCTGGGTGCCCCAAGGACCCTCCGACATCCCCTGGGTGCCCCGATGTCCCCAGGGTCCCCCAGCAGCACCCACCCAACCCCTTTTCCTCTCCCCCCCGCAGATGTTCATCGTGGACAAGGTGGAGGGCGACGTCTGCTCCCTCAACGAGTTCTCCATCACCGGCTCCACCTACGCCCCCGAGGGAGAAGTGTGAGTGACCCGGCCCCCGGGGCACCCTGCTGACCCCTCTTGGGGGTCCCCGTCCCCCCCGGCGCACCCTGCTGACCCCTCTTGGGGGTCCCCGTCCCCCCCGGGCTGCTAACGACCCTTCTTGGGGGGGGTCCCCGTTGGTGACCATCCTGGGGGACATTGGAGCAGCCAGAGGGGGGTGTTGGGGGTTGTTGGGGGACCTTGGGGCACCCAAGGGGACGTCAGGGGGGTCCTTGGGGACGTTGGGGCACCCAAGGGGATGTTGGGGTCCTTGGGGACGTTGGGACACCCAAAGGGATGGCATGGGGTCCTTGGGGACGTTGGGGCACCCAAGGGGACCTCAGGAGATCCTGGATGACATTGAGGCACGCAAGGGGACGTCAAGGGGTCCTTGAGGACATGGGGGCACCCAAGGGGATATCAGGGGGACGTTGGGGCACCCAAGGGGATGTTGGGGTCCTTGGGGACGTTGGGACACCCAAAGGGATGGCATGGGGTCCTTGGGGATGTTGGGGCACCCAAGGGGACCTCAGGAGATCCTGGAGGACATCGGGGCACCCCCAGTGAGATATCGGAGGTTCCTGGGAGATGTTGGGGCGCCCAAGGGGACGTCAGGGGGCGGGGAGGGGACATGGGGGCACTCAGGGGGTGCCGGGACGCCCCGAGGGGTGCCAGCACACCCGTGTCCCCGTCCCCAAACCTCCCGCGTGTCCCCCTTCTTCCCCCGCCAAGGATGAAGCAGGACAAGCACGTGAAGGCCGGGCAGTACGACGGGCTGGTGGAGCTGGCCACCATCTGCGCCCTCTGCAACGACTCCTCCCTCGACTACAACGAGGTGACGCCCGCGCGCGCGCGCGTGTCCGTCCCCCCCCCCCCCCTCCGTCCCCGCCGGTGCCACCGCCGCCGCCCCCGGTGCCACCGCGTCTCCCTGCAGTCCAAGGGCGTCTACGAGAAGGTGGGGGAGGCGACGGAGACGGCCCTGACCTGCCTGGTGGAGAAGATGAACGTCTTCAACACCGACGTCCGCAGCCTCTCCAAGGTGGAGCGGGCCAACGCCTGCAACTCCGTAAGTGGCCCCGTGGCCCCTCCTGTCCCCGTCCCGGTGACCCCGCTCTCCTCCCCGGGGGGTCCTGGCCCCACCTTCTCCGGGCTTGACCCCATGTCCGCCTACATCCCATTGACCCCGTTGGCTTCCCCGTGTCCTCGTTGACCCCGTGTCCTCCTTGTCCCCGTGTCCCCAAGGTCCTCCCTATGTCCCCAAGGTCTATGTCCTCGTTGTCCCTGTGTCCCAACTGTCCCCAAGGTCCTTCCTATGTCCCTACTGATCCTGTCCTCACCAAGACCCCATGTCCCTATGCGTCCTGTTGACCCCGCTGTCCTCCCTCTGCCACCGTTGTCCTCCCTCTGCCACCGTTGTCCCCACATCCTTGTTGACCTCATGTCCCTGCTGTCCCCAAGGTCCTCCCTACGTCCCCGCTGCTCCTGTCCCCACCGTCTCCATGCTGACCCCATGTCCGCCTATGTCCCGTTGACCCCGTTGACTTCCCCGTGTCACCGTTGACCCCCTGTCCTTGTCCCCGTGTCCCTACTGTCCCCAAGGTGCTCCCCATGTCCCTACTGATCCTGTCCCCACCAGGACCCCATGTCCCTATGCGTCCCATTGACCGTGTTGACCTCCCCGTGTCCTCATTGTCCCCGTGTCCTCAAGGTCCCCATGTCCCCAAGGTCCCCATGTCCCCAAGGTCCCCATGTCCCCAAGGTCCATGTCCTCCTTGTCCCCATGTCCCCAAAGTCCTCTCTGTGTCCCCAAGGTCCTCCCCGTGTCCCCGCTGCTCCTGCCCCCCACCTTGTCTTCACGTTGACCCCACGTCCGCCTACGCCCCGCTGTCCCCCCCCCGCGTCCCCCCCGCGTCCCCCGTTGCCTCGCTGACCCCCGTGTCCCCCCCGTAACGACGACGTCCCCGTCCCCAGGTCATCAAGCAGCTGATGAAGAAGGAGTTCACCCTGGAGTTCTCCCGCGACCGCAAGTCCATGTCCGTCTACTGCTCCCCGGCCAAGGCCTCCCGGGCCGCCGTGGGCAACAAGATGTTCGTCAAGGTGAGCCCCGTCACTGCGGTCCCCGTGTCCCCTCATCGCCACGTCCCCGTGTCCCATCACCGCCACATCCCCTGTGTCCCGTCATCACCTCAATCCCCACGTCCCATCACCGCCACGTCCTGTGTCCCATCAACGTGTTCCCCGTGTCCCATCACCACCGCGTTCCCCGTGTCCCATCATCTCCATGTTCCCTGTGTCCCATCACCGCCGTGTCCCCCGTGTCCCATCGCCACGTCCCTGTGTCCCATCACCGCCGCGTCCCCTGTGTCCCGTCATCACCTCAATCCCCACGTCCCATCACCGCCACGTCCCGTGTCCCATCAACGTGTTCCCCGCATCCCCTCATCGCCACGTCCCCGTGTCCCATCACCGCCACGTTCCCCGTGTCCTGTCATCACCTCAATCCCTGTGTCCCATCGCCACCACGTCCCCGTGTCCCATCACCACCATGTCCCCGTGTCCCATCACCGCCACGTCCCCCTGTCCTATCACTGCCACGTTCCCCGTGTCCCATCATCACCTCAATCCCCGTGTCCCATCACCACCACGTCCCCGTGTCCCATCACCGCCGCGTTCCCTGTGTCCCATCGCCACATCCCCGTGTCCCATCACCACTGCGTTCCCCGTGTCCTGTCATCACCTCAATCCCTGTGTCCCATCACCGCCACGTCCCCTGTGTCCCATCACCACCACGTTCCCCCTGTCCCATCACCGCCACGTTCCCCGTGTCCCATCACCGCCACGTTCCCCGTGTCCCATCACCGCCACGTTCCCCGTGTCCCATCATCACCTCAATCCCCGTGTCCCATCACCAATGCGTTCCCCGCATCCCCTCACCGCTGCGTCCCCCGCGTCCCGTCGCCGTCACCCCGCGACCGCCACGTGTGCCACCTCCCCGTCATCGCAGGGTGCCCCCGAGGGCGTCATCGACCGCTGTAACTACGTCCGGGTGGGCACCACGCGGGTGCCCCTGACGCCGACCGTCAAGGAGAAGATCCTGGCCATCATCAAGGAGTGGGGCACCGGGCGGGACACCCTGCGGTGCCTGGCCTTGGCCACCCGCGACACCCCCCCCAAGAAGGAGGACATGCTCCTGGAGGACTCCACCAAGTTCGCCGAGTACGAGGTGATTTGGGGGGGGGGGCCCCGGTCCCCTATGGACCCGTAGAAGCCCTTTGTGGGGGTCCCCGGTCCCGTGTTGACCGCTGAACCCCCTTCTGTCCCCTAAGGACGTATAGCGTCCCCTCGGGGGGGGGGGGTCCTTGGTCCTGCGTGGCGATACGACACCATTCTTGGGGGGTCCTGGGTCCTTCGGGGGGGCGTAAGGCCCTCCCTTTGGGGTCCCTGGTCCCATATAGGCCATGTCACCCTCCCTATAGGGTCCTTGGTCATCTAAGGGTGGCTGATGTCCCCTCTTTGGGGTCCCTGGTGCCATATAGACCATGTAATGCTCTCCCTATAGGGTCCTTGGTCATCTAAGGGTGGCTGACGTCCCCTCTTTGGGGTCCCTGGTCTCCTATAGGCCATGTAACGCCCTGCCTATAGGATCCTTGGTGCTATAAGGGCGTATGACGTCCCCTTTTGGGGTTCCCTGGTCCAATATAGGCCATGTCGCCCTCTCTATAGGGTCCTTGGTCGTCTAAGGGTGTCTGATGTCCCCTCTTTGGGGTCCCTGGTCCCCTATAGGCCATGTAACGCCCTCCCTATAGGGTCCTTGGTCCTATAAGGGCGTATGACGTCCCCTTTTGGGGTTCCCTGGTCCCATATAGGCCATGTCGCCCTCCCTATAGGGTCCTCGGTCCTGTATGTCCGGATAAAACCTTACCTGGGGGCTCTCCACCTACGTGAGGCTGTACAATGTCCCCTCTATAGGGTCCGTGGTCCTATATGACCATATCAAACCTCATCCGGGGGATCTTTGGTGGTGTGAGGGTGTCTGGCGTCCCCCTTTCTGGGGGTCCCTGCTCCCATACGGCCGCCTAACCCCGTCCTTGGGGGGTCACCGGTCCCGTAGCGCCCTATACCATCCCCTTCCCGTGGTCCTATACGGCCACGTGCCACCTTTCCTGCAGGTCCGTGGTCCTATACGGTCCCTTCTTTGGGCTCCCGCGTCCCATACGTCCATAGAAAGCCTTTTTTGGGGGGGAGGCCTTCGGCGGTATGAGGGTGTCGGATGTGTCCCCCCCTTTTTTGGGGTCCCCGGTCCTATACGTAAGCCCCCGTCCGTCTGTCCGTCCCCGCCCGCAGACGGACATGACCTTCGTGGGCTGCGTGGGGATGCTGGACCCACCCCGGAAAGAAGTGATGGGCTCCATCCGGCTCTGCCGCGACGCCGGCATCCGGGTGATCATGATCACCGGCGACAACAAAGGGACGGCCATCGCCATCTGCCGCCGCATCGGCATCTTCAGCGAGGAGGAGGAGGTGACGGGGCGGGCGTACACGGGGCGGGAGTTCGACGACCTGCCGCCGGCCGAGCAGCGGGAAGCCTGCCGCCGCGCCTGCTGCTTCGCCCGCGTCGAGCCCACCCACAAGTCCAAGATCGTCGAGTTCCTCCAGTCGTTCGACGAGATCACCGCCATGGTGAGGGGCGGCGGCGGCGGCGGCGGCGGGCGAGGGGGTCGGGGCGGGGGTGCGGGGGGTTCTGGGGGTCTGACGTCGCTCTGACGTGGATTTGGGGGGGCCAGAATTGCATCAGCGCCCTTGGGAGACCTGTCACACCCTCGAGGCACCCATCACTACCCTTGGGAGACCCACCACCGCCTTGAGGCTCCCATCACCCTCTTGGGAGACCCATCGCCAACCCTTTGGGCACCCATCACCCCCTTGAGGCACCCACCACCTCCTTGGGAGACCCACCACCTCCTTGGGGGACCCATCGCCAACCCTTTGGGCACCCATCACCACCCTTGGGAGACCCATCGCCAACCCTTTGGGCACCCATCACCCCCTTGAGGCACCCATCACCCCCTTGGGAGATCCATTGCCAACCCTTTGGGCACCCACCACCCCCTTGGGAGACCCACCACCCCCTTGAGGCACCCACCACCCCCTTGGGAGATCCATTGCCAACCCTTTGGGCACCCACCACCCCCTTGAGGCACCCATCACCCCCTTGGGAGACCCACCACCCCCTTGGGGCACCCATCACCACCCTTGGGAGACCCACCACCCCCTTGAGGCACCCACCACCCTCCTTGGGAGACCCATCGCCAACCCTTTGGGCACCCATCACCCCCTTGAGGCACCCACCACCCTCCTTGGGAGACCCACCACCCCCTTGAGGCACCCACCACCCTCCTTGGGAGACCCATCGCCAACCCTTTGGGCACCCACCACCCCCTTGAGGCACCCATCACCACCTTGGGAGACCCATGACTCCCTTGAGGAACCCATCACCACTCTTGGGGGACCCATTGCCAACCCTTTGGGCACCCATCACCACCCTTGGGAGACCCATCACCCCTTGGGGCACCCACCACCCCCCTTGGGAGACCCATCGCCAACCCTTTGGGCACCCATCACCCCCTTGAGGCACCCACCACCCTCCTTGGGAGACCCACCACCCCCTTGAGGCACCCACCACCCCCTTGGGAGACCCATCGCCAACCCTTTGGGCACCCACCACCCCCTTGAGGCACCCATCACCACCTTGGGAGACCCATGACTCCCTTGAGGAACCCATCACCACTCTTGGGGGACCCATTGCCAACCCTTTGGGCACCCATCACCACCCTTGGGAGACCCATCACCCCTTGGGGCACCCACCACCCCCCTTGGGAGACCCATCGCCAACCCTTTGGGCACCCATCACCCCCTTGAGGCACCCACCACCCTCCTTGGGAGACCCACCACCCCCTTGAGGCACCCACCACCCCCTTGGGAGACCCATCGCCAACCCTTTGGGCACCCACCACCCCCTTGAGGCACCCATCACCACCTTGGGAGACCCTCCACCATCCTTGGGGGACCCATTGCCAACCCTTTGGGCACCCACCACCCCCTTGAGGCACCCATCACCACCTTGGGAGACCCATGACTCCCTTGAGGAACCCATCACCACTCTTGGGGGACCCATTGCCAACCCTTTGGGCACCCACCACCCCCTTGAGGCACCCACCACCCCCTTGGGAGATCCATTGCCAACCCTTTGGGCACCCATCACCCCCTTGAGGCACCCATCACCACCTTGGGAGATACATTGCCAACCCTTTGGGCACCCACCACCCCCTTGGGAGACCCACCACCCCCTTGAGGCACCCATCACCACCTTGGGAGACCCTCCACCATCCTTGGGGGACCCATTGCCAACCCTTTGGGCACCCATCACCCCCTTGAGGCACCCATCACCACCTTGGGAGACCCACGACTCCCTTGAGGAACCCATCACCACTCTTGGGAGACCCATCGCCAACCCTTTGGGCACCCATCACCCCCCCTTGGGAGACCCACCCACCCACCCACCTACCTCCCCCCGGCTGACACCGATCCCTCCCTGGCGCAGACGGGTGACGGGGTGAACGACGCGCCGGCGCTGAAGAAGGCGGAGATCGGCATCGCCATGGGCTCGGGGACGGCGGTGGCCAAGACGGCCTCGGAGATGGTGCTGGCCGACGACAACTTCTCCACCATCGTGGCGGCGGTGGAGGAGGGCCGCGCCATCTACAACAACATGAAGCAGTTCATCCGCTACCTCATCTCCTCCAACGTCGGGGAGGTGGTCTGGTGAGACGGCGGCGGCCTCCCAGTTCGCCCCAGTTCCTCCCAGTCCCACCCCGGCGCCCCGCCTCTCGCCAGCTTCCTTCTCTTCCCACCCAAGCCCTCGGTTCCTCCCAGTTCCCACCGGTTTCGCCAGTTCCCTCCTGTCACCCCCAGGCACCCCCCCCAACCCACTTGAACTTCCCCAGTTCCTCCCAGTTCACCCCAGTGCCACCCATCTCGCCAGCTTCCTTCTCATCCCACCCAATCCCCCAGTTCCTCCCAGTTCCCACCAGTTTCGCCAGTTCCTTCCTGTCACCCCCAAACCCCCTTGGTCCCCCCAGACCCCCAGGTCCCCCCAACCCACCTGAACTTCCCCAGTTCCTCCCAGTGCCACCCATCTCGCCAGCTTCCTTCTCATCCCACCCAATCCCCCAGTTCCTCCCAGTTCCCACCAGTTTCTCCAGTCCCCCTCCACCCCACACCCCCAGCTCCCCTCAACCCACCTCGTTCCTCCCAGTCCCTCCCAGTCCCCCCCCCGCCACCCCAATCCCCTCAGGCCCCACCGGCTCCCCCCAGTTCCCCCCAATTTCCATGATCATTCCCAGTTCCCCCCCAGTCCCCCCAAACCCCCAACCCCCCCCCCTACTCCCAGTTCCTCCCAGTTCCCCCCCAGTTCCTCCCAGTCCCCCCCCAGCTCTCCCCAACCCCCCAGTTCCTCCCAGTTCCCCCCATCTCCCCCAGTTCCTCCCAGTCCCCCCCAATCTCCCCATTTCCCTCCTGCCCAGTCCCCCCCAGCTCTCCCTAACCCCCCAGTTCCAGTTCCCCCCCATCTTGTCCCAGTCCCCCCCATCTCCCCCAGTTCCCCCCCAGTTCCTCCCAGTCCCCCTCCCAGCTCTCTCCAGTCCCCCCCCAGCTCTCCCCAATCCCCCAGTTCCTCCCAGTTCCCCCCCATCTCCTCCAGTTCCTCCCAGTCCCCCCCAATCTCCCCATTTCCCCCCCTGCCCAGTCCCCCCAGCTCTCCCCAACCCCCCAGTCCCCCCCAGTTCCCCCCAGTTCCTCCCAGTCCCTCCCAGTCCCCCCCAATCTCCCCATTTCCCCCCCTGCCCAGTCCCCCCAGCTCTCCCCAACCCCCCAGTCCCCCCCCAGTCCCCCCCCCCCCGCCCCCCTGACCCCCCCCTCCCCGCTCCCCGCCGGCTCCCCCAGCATCTTCCTGACGGCGGCGCTGGGGCTGCCGGAGGCGCTGATCCCGGTGCAGCTCCTCTGGGTGAACCTGGTGACGGACGGGCTGCCGGCCACCGCCCTGGGCTTCAACCCCCCCGACCTGGACATCATGGACAAGCCCCCCCGCAGCCCCAAGGAGCCCCTCATCAGCGGCTGGCTCTTCTTCCGCTACCTGGCCATCGGGGGTGAGACAGCGGCCCCGCCCACCGCCCGGGGCGTGGCCCCTCCCGGACCCCCGTGAGGCCACCCCGTAGACCCCCGTGGTGGTCCCTTGTGGACCTCCGTGGTGGTGGTCCCTTGTAGACCCCCATAGTGACACCTCGTAGACCTCCATGATGGTTCCTTGTGGACCCCCATAGTGGTAGTCCCTTGTAGACCCCAGTGGTGCCACCCTGTAGACCCCCGTGGTGGTCCCTTGTGGACCTCCGTGGTGGTGGCCCCTTGTAGACCCCCATAGTGACACCTCGTAGACCTCCATGATGGTTCCTTGTGGACCCCCATAGTGGTGGCCCCTTGTAGACCCCAGTGGTGCCACCCCATAGACCCCCATGGTGGTCCCGTGTGGACCTCCGTGGTGGTGGTCCCTTGTAGACCCCCATAGTGACACCTTGTAGACCTCCATGATGGTTCCTTGTGGATCTCCATGGTGGTGGTCCCTTATAGACCCCCATAGTGACTCCCTGTAGACCCCCATAGTGGTGGCCCCTTGTAGACCCCCATGGTGCCACCCCATAGACCCCCGTGGTGGTCCCGTGCAGACCTCCGTGGTGGTGGTGCCTTGTAGACCCCCATAGTGACACCTTGTAGACCTCCATGATGGTCCCTTGTGGACCCCCGTAGTGGTGGCCCCTTGTAGACCCCCATGGTGCCACCCAGTAGACCCCCAAGATGGTCCCTTGTGGACCTCCGTGGTGGTGGTCCCTTCTAGACCCCCCCACGGTGGTGGTCCCTTGTGTGGTGGCCCCTTGTAGACCCCCACGGTGCCACCTTGTAGACCTCCATGGTGGTCTCTCCACGCTCTCTCCCCAGGGTACGTGGGGGCCGCCACCGTGGGCGCGGCGGCCTGGTGGTTCCTCTACGCCGAGGATGGGCCCACCGTCACCTACCACCAGCTGGTGAGTGCTGGACCACCCCACCCCACCCCCACCCTGCCCCCATGACAACCACAGGGTCCCCAAGGTGACCCCAGGGTCCCCATGATCCCGTGGTGGCCCTCAGGTCCTCGTGATGGCCCTGCCATCCCCGTGGTGACCCCAAGGTCTGCATGGTGGCCCTGCCATCCCCGTGGTGACCCCAAGGTCCTCATGAAGGTCCCCACGATGGCCCTGCCATCCCCGTGGTGACCCCAAGGTCTTCATGGTGACCCTACCATCCCCATGGTGACCCCAAGGTCCCCATGAAGGTCCCTGTGGTGACCCCCCCATCCCCCTCATGACCCCCCCATCCCCCTCGCCACCCCGGGCCTCCCGGCCGTGGTGCCGCCGCGGTGACGTCCCCGCCGGTGTCCCCGCAGACCCACTTCATGCAGTGCACGGAGCACAACGTGGACTTCGAGGGCCTGGACTGCGAGGTCTTCGAGTCGCCGGTGCCCATGACCATGGCCCTCTCCGTCCTCGTCACCATCGAGATGTGCAACGCCCTCAACAGGTAGGGGGTGGTCGTCGTCACCGTCAACACCACCATCAACACCACCACCACTGTCAACACCACCGCCACCACCACCACCATCAACACCACCACCACCATCAAAACCACTGTCAACACCATCAACACCATCAACACCACCGTCAACGCCACCGCCACCGTCAACACCACCACCACCGTCAACACCACCACCACCGTCAACACCACCAACACCACCGTCAACACCACCAACACCACCGTCAACACCGCCATCAAAACCACCACCACCACCGTCGTCACCACCACCAACACCACCGTCACCATCAACACCATCCACACCACCATCAACACCACAATCTCCATCAATACCGCCACCATCATCACCGCCGCCTCCACCACTGCCCCCCCCCCGCCCGGTGCGTCCCCGTCCCCACGTGCCGTGTCCCCTCCCCAGCCTCTCCGAGAACCAGTCGCTGGTCCGCATGCCGCCTTGGGTCAACATCTGGCTGGTGGGCTCCATCTGCCTCTCCATGTCCCTCCACTTCGTCATCCTCTACATCGACCCGCTGCCCGTAAGGGGGGCTGGGGGGGGCTGGTGGCCATGGGGCTGGTGGCCATCAAGATGGTGGCCATGGGCTTGGTGACCACGGAGGGGGGCGGGTTGGTGGCCATGGGGCTGGCAGCTGTGGGGGTGGTGACCATCGAGTGGTGGCCACGAGGCTGTTGGCCATCGCTGTTGGTGGCCATGGGGCTGGGGGGCCATGGGGGAGATCGGTGGCCAAGAGCAGGTTGGTGGCCATGGGGGGGTGGTGGCCGTTGGGGTGGTGACCATCAGGAGCGGTGGCCATGGAGGCTGGTGGCCATTGAGGGTTGGTGGCCGCAGGGGCTGGTGGCCGGGGGGGGGGGGGGGCTGGGGGTGTGGCCCGGCTCAGCCCGTGTCCCGCGTCCCCCCCCAGATGATCTTCAAGCTGACGCCCCTGGACCTGACGCACTGGCTCATGGTGCTGAAGATCTCCTTCCCCGTCATCCTGCTGGACGAGGCCCTCAAGTTCGTCGCCAGGAACTACCTGGAGGGTGAGGGGGGGCCCCCCTCCCCCCGCTCCCCTCCATCTGCTCACTGGCCCGCGCCGTGGTCCCCTCCGTCCCCCGTGGTCCCCTCCATGGTCCCCTCCGTGGTCCCCTCCATCTCTCCGTGGTCACCTCCGTGATCCCCTCCATCCCCCATGGTCCCCTCCATCTCCCCGTGGTCCCTTCCATCTCCCCGTGGTCCCCTCCATCCTCCATGGTCCCCTCCATGGTCCCTTCCATCTCTCCATGGTCCCCTCCGTGGTCCCCTCCATCTCTCTGTGATCCCCTCCATCTCTCTGTGATCCCCTCCATCTCTCCGTGGTCCCCTCCATCTCTCTGTGGTCCCCTCCATCCCCCATGGTCCCCTCCATGGTCCCTTCCATCTCTCCGTGGTCCCCTCCGTGGTCCCCTCCGTGGTCCCCTCTATCTCTCCATGGTCACCTCCGTGGTCCCCTCCGTGGTCCCCTCTATGTCTCCATGGTCACCTCCGTGGTCCCCTCCATCTCCCCGTGGTCCCCTCCATCCTCCATGGTCACCTCCGTGGTCCCCTCCATCTCCCCGTGGTCCCCTCTATCTCTCCATGGTCACCTCCGTGGTCCCCTCCATCCCCCGTGGTCCCCCCCCCGTCCCCTCCCCCCCCCTCACCGCCATCTTCTCCCTTCCTCCCCTCTCGTAGCGTAAACTCTCCCGTCCCCCCCAGCGGCCTCGGGCCCGGCCACAGGTACCCGACCCCTCACCCCTGTGGCACCCTCACCCCACGGCTCTGTCCCCGTCACCCCACGTGTCCCCTGTCACCCCCCGTGTCCTTGTCACCTCCACGTGTCCCCCATCACCCCACAGCTCTGTCCCTATCACCCCCCCATGTCCCCGTCACCCCACGTGTCACCATCAGCCCCCGTGTCCTTGTCACCCGCCCGTGTCCCCTGTCACCCCCCCATGTCCCTGTCACCCCACAGCTGTGTCCCCGTCACCCCCCGTGTCATCATCACTCCCCGTGTCCCTGTCACCTCCACGTGTCCCTCATCACCCCACGGCTCTGTCCCCGTCACCCCCCCGTGTCCCCATCACCCCACGTGTCACCATCACCCTCCGTGTCCCTGTCACCTTCACGTGTCCCCCGTCACCCCACGTGTCACCATCACCCCACGTGTCCCTGTCACCTTCACGTGTCCCTCATCACCCCACGGCTCTGTCCCCGTCACCCCCCTGTGTCCCCATCACCCCACGTGTCACCATCACCCTCCGTGTCCCTGTCACCTTCACGTGTCCCCCGTCACCCCACGTGTCACCATCATCCCACGTGTCCCTGTCACCTTCACGTGTCCCTCATCACCCCACGGCTCTGTCCCCGTCACCCCCCCGTGTCCCCATCACCCCACGTGTCACCATCACCCTCCGTGTCCCTGTCACCTTCACGTGTCCCTCATCACCCCACGGCTCTGTCCCCGTCACCCCACGTGTCACCATCACCCTCCGTGTCCCCTGTCACCTTCACGTGTCCCCTGTCACCCCACGTGTCCCCCATCACCCCACGGCTCTGTCCCCATCACCCCCCGTGTCCCCATCACCCCCCGTGTCCCCGCGTCCCCACCCCTGACATGGCAGGGGGAAGGACAGGGACGGGGGGCGGGGGGAGGGCTGAGGTTGGGGGGCAGTTGGGGGGAGGGGGGTTGGGGGGGGGAGGGGGAGGCGTGACATCACGTGACGTCACCCTGTGTGTGTGTGTGTGTCCCCCCCAGCCGATGCCGAGGACACCCGGAAGAAGCGGAAGTGACCCCGGGGTCCCCCTGCGCCCGGAGCTGCTCGGCCCCGCCCCACCCCGCCCCCAGCGCCGTGGGGCACCCCACAGCGCCATGGGGCAGCCGTGGGGCACACCCCCTTGCCGTGGGGCAGCCCCCTTGCCGTGGGGCAGCCCCCTGCCGTGGGGCACGCCCCCTTGCTGTGGGGCAGCACCCCAGCCCCATGGGGCACGCCCCCTTGCCGTGGGGCAGCCCCCCAGCGCCGTGGGGCACACCCCCTTGCCGTGGGGCAGCCCCCCGCCGTGGGGCAGCCCCCCGGCCTCGCTTATTTATTGCCAATAAAGGGAACCCCCCCCCTCCCCCGGCCCCGGCTCCCACCTCGTTTTTGGGGGGACACGGGGGGGCGGGGACATGAGTGGGGCAGCCAATCGCGGCAGGGCGTGGAGGGGTGGGGCTGAGCAGACCTACATCCCTCCCCCCCCCCCCCCCAAAATGCCCTTGGGGTGCAGGTGACGGGGGGTGACCCCCGTTTCGGGGTGCAGCCGCCCCGTATCACCCCCATTTTGGGGGTCCGGGTGCGTCCCCAGCTCCCTTTTGGGGTGGGGCTTGAGGGGGCCCCGCCCCAGGGCGGGGCCACGGGGCTGACCCCACCCCCAGCCAAGACCACCCCCACCCCCGCTTCGGGGCTCACTCGCCCCCCCCGCAAGCTCCCGGCTCCGCAGGTCAGTGGGACCCCCAACCTCCCCCCAGCCCCACGGCGCGGGGGTCCGGCCCCACTTGGGGGTCACGGGGGGGGGGGATGGGGCCTGGCGACGTGGCCAATCGTGGCCGGACTTTGGACCCGCCCTGGCCGGGGTGGGGGGAGGGGAGGGTGGCGGCTCTGGACCCAGGCGTCTGGGGGGGAGGGGAAGGGGCTCTAGGGCAGGACAGGGGGAGCTGGGGGGAAGAAGTGGGGCAGGGACGGGCGTGGGGGGGGGTCTATGGGGCAGGACCCCGTTGCTTGGGCGTGGCCATGGGGGGCAGGGCCCACACATGGGGGTCTATGGGGCAGGACTCCGTTGCTTGGGCGTGGCCATGGGGGGCAGGGCCCACACATGGGGGTCTATGGGGCAGGACTCCGTTGCTTGGGCGTGGCCATGGGGGGGCAGGACCCACATACTGGGCGTGGCCATGGGGGGGCAGGACCCTGCCACTCCCCCAGGGCATTGGCACCACTCTGGCCCCTCTTCCCGTGGCTCTATGGTCCCTTTGGGCACCAGCGCCACTCTGGCCCCTCTTCCCATGGCTCTGTGGTCTCTCAGGGCACTGGTGCCACTCTGGCCACTCTTCCCAGCACTCTATGCTCCCTTTACAGCACCAGGGCCGCTCTGGTACCTCTTCCTGACGCTCTGTGGTCCCTTAGGGCACCGGTGCTGCTCTGGTACCTCTTCCTGGCGCTCTATGGTCCCTTAAGGCACTGGTGCCACTCTGGCCCCTCTTCTCATGGCTCCATGATCCTTTGGGAGCCAGTGCCACTCTGGCCCCTCTTCCCTGGTACTCTATGCTCCCTTAGGGCACCGGTGCCACTCTGGCCCCTCTTCCCACAGCTCTACGATCCCCCACAGGCTCCATGGCCGCCCCCGCCGCCCCCTCCCCGGACCTGTGGGCCCTGCTGCCGCCCTACAAGCTCCGAGCTCTGCCCGAGCCTGGTTGGAGGAGGACGCCCCAGCCCCCGGACCCGGCCTCCTTGACCGTGGGTCGCGCCCCACGGCGAGCCGAGCTGCTCTGTAAATCGGAGGGGGTGTTGGCCGGCGCCCCCTTCGCCGAAGCGGCTTGGGTGGAAACGGGGTGCCGGGTGAGCTGGCGGGTGAGGGAGGGCTCCCCGTTGCCCGCCGGGAGGACGGTGGTGGCCGAGGTGGAGGGTCCCGGCGCCGGCTTGCTCTTGGCCGAGCGGGTGGCCCTCAACTGCTTGGGGCGTTGCAGCGGGGTGGCCACGGCGGCCGCCCGGGCGGTGACGGTGGCCCGGGGCACCGGTTGGTCGGGGACGGTGGCCGGGACCCGGAAAACGACGCCCGGGTTTCGATTGGCTGAGAAATACGCCTTGGCGGTGGGGGGGGGCCGACCCCCATCGCTACGGTTTGGGGGGGCTCCTGCTGCTGAAGGACAATCACCTGCTGGCCGCCCGCGCCCCCCTGGCCCAGGTTTGGGGGGGCACGGGGCGGGGAGGACGACCCCCCTG
>JBBMRM010000052.1:0-26952 GCA_037962945.1 Sarcoramphus papa
GTGCTATGGGGCAAGCTTGGGGGGCGGGTGGGGCCGGGTGCTGCAGGCCAAGCTGGGGCCCCCCAAAATCTGGGGGTTGTCTTGGGGGGGGGGCCAGCAAATAGGGAAAGGGCTGGGGGGGGGAAACGGGACCCCCAGGGCTGCACTGGGCGGGGTGGGCGCCCGATTTGGGGGCTCAGGACCCTGGGGGTGAGCGGGGAAAGACTTGGGGGGTGTCAAGTGGGTTTTGGGGTGCTGGGGGGGGGCAGGCACATCAGGGGTCAGAGTCCTTACCTGGCCTGGATGGGGAGGATGTGGTGCTGCATGACGTGCATTTCAGGGTGCCCCCAGGGTTGCGGGGGGCCGTAGGTGGGGCCGGCGCCCCCCCCGGCTGTAGGGCATGTCATAGCCGCTGTGGTAGGGATCGCCGCTGTGCTCATCCCTGGCGGGAGGGGGGGGAGAGCAGGAAAAAACGGGGTTTGGGGGGGCTGCGGTGGGGTTTGGGGGGGCTGCGGTGGGGTTGGGGGGGGCAAAAAGGGGGAGGGTCACTCACCAGTCGCGGCGCAGGCGTTTCTGGGGGGGGCTGAGCTCGTGGCGGGGGGGTGAGAAGCGTTCCCGGCGCGTCCGGTCGTAGTCTCGGTACTCGCCCCGACTCCGGCGTTCCCGCCCGCGGTCCCAGTCCCTGCGGTGGGAGGGGGGTGTGTGTGTGTGACAAGGTTGGGGACCCCCCACCCCCCCAGCCAGGCTGGGGACCCCTCGGGGGGGCTGTTGTACCCCCCCCCCCCCCCCCCCCCCCCCCTCGAGTCCCTACCGGTCGCTCCAGTCGTCGCGGCGGCGGTCGTCCCTCTCCCGCGAGCGGTCGTAGTCGCTGCGCTCCCGCCGGAACTTGTCGCGCCGGCGCCGGTCGTACTCGTCGTCGCTGTCCCCATGGCGCTGGGGGGGGGGGGACGGGACAGGGGGGGTCAGCGGGGACCCCCCCCCGGGGTCCTCCAGTATCCCATCAGCTCCGAGAGGGACCCCCAATATCTCAGAACTCCTTGGGGCCCCTCCAGAGGGACCCAGACCCCCAAATCCCAGAGGCCTCCAGGGGTGGCATGTTGTGTGTCCCCCCCTCAAGACCCCCAATATCCCATCATCCCCCACGGCCTCCCCCCCAGCATCCCATGATCCCCCGAGGCCCTCTTGACCTTTAGCACCCGCCCCCCGCACCCCCAGTATCCCATAACCCCCCGGGCCCCCCCGACCTTGACCCCCTCCCCACACCCCCCCCACTATCCCGTGATCCCCCGCGCCCCCCCATTACCCCGTGACCCCCCAGCCCCCCCCCCCCCCCCCCGCACCCCCAATACCCCGTGACGCCCCCCCGCCGGCCCCGTGACGTCACGCCCGGACGCCGGGGTCCCCCGGACCTGCCCGCGCGGTCCCGGCGGCGATCGGCTCCGCGCGCCGCCGCCCGCTCACTTCCGGCCCGCGCCAGCCGGACGTGATGTATGACGGAGAGAAAAGGGGGCAGGGCGGGAAGGGATGGTGTCGGCCGCTCTAGGCGTGCGGGAGGACCTAGCGGTTCTTCACGGTTTCGAGGCGGGGGCGGGGAGGGGGCGCTTACCGGCGTGCTCAGCCGGTGGAAGGGGGCCGAATAAGCCGCTCTGGGCGGGGAGGGCCGGGCTCTATGGTCTGCGGGAGGCCGGGAAAGGGGGCGCAGGCCCCAGGCGGAGCTCTCTATGGTGGCGGGGGACGCTCTGGGCCCGGCCCTGGAGGAACAGAACTCTATGGTGCGGTCCGGCCCGCTCCTCTCCGCAGAGCGCAGGCGCACGAGGGCAGGACGCGTATTGCGCATGCGCCGCCACCATCGCCTTCTCCCATTGGCCGCCGCGCCGCGCGCCCCGCCCCGCCCCGAGGCGCGCGCGGGGGCCGCCATCTCCTCGGGGGCACGTGAGAGGGGCGGCCGGCCATTTTGTCTCGCCCGCACTGCGCATGCGCCCCGCCCTGAAGCCGCCCTGGGGGTCGCCATAGTTTCCCCGACGCCATTTTGCCGCGGGGGAGGGGAGGAACCTCTCACACCCCCCCACAGGTAACCAGTGCCCCCCCAGTGGTCCAGTATCCCCCCAGTCCCTCCCAGTACTGCCCAGTGTCCTCCAGGTCCTTCCCCTGCCCCCCCCAGTATGTCCCATCCCCCCCAGCGCCCCCCCCAGTATGTCCCAGTTCCCCTCAGTATGGCTGAGTCCCCCACAGTCTCTCCCAGTGCTTCCCGCCGCTCCCAGTCCCTTCCAGTACCTCCCAGTGCCCCTCCCTAGTTTCCCCAGTGCCTCAGTTTCCCGATGTGTTCCCCCCAGGGCCTCCCTCTATGTCCCAGTCCCTCTCTGGCCCCCCAGTATGTCCCAGTGCCCCCACCCCAAGCCCCTTGGAGCTCCCCAGTACATCCCAGTCCCCTTCAGGGCCCCCCAGGGCTTCCCAGTACATCCCAGTGTCCCCCAGGGCTCCCCAATCCACTCCCAGGGCACCCTTAGAGCCCCCCCAGTATCTCCCAGTGTCCCCAGTATGTCTTAGTCCCCTCATGAGCCCCCTCAGGTCTCCCCCAGTAGGTCTCAGTGTCCCCAGTCCATCCCAGCACCCCCAGTACGACCCAGTCCCTTTCAAGATGCTCCCCAGTCCATGCCAGATCCCTCACAGATCACCCTCAGTACATCCCAGACCCCCCCCAGGTCCCTTCCCATACATCCCAGTGCCTCCAGTCCATCCCAGTCTGTCCCAGTCCCCTCCAGATCCCCCCCAGCACCCAACAGTCCCTCCCAGTGCACCCCAATCTGTCTCAATCCCCCCAGCACCCCCCCCAGTCCATCCCAGTGCCCCCAGTCTGTCCCAGATCCCCTCTAGTCTGTCCCAGATCCCCCCCAGTCCGTCCCAGTGCCCCCCAATCTATCTCAGTCCCCCCTCAGGACCTCCCCCCCCCGGGTCCATCCCAGTGCCTTCAACCTATCCCAGCTCCCCCCTGCACCCCCCAGTCCCTCCCAGTCCCCCCTCAGGACCCCTCCCAGTCCCCCCTTAGGACCCCTTCCAGTCCATCCCAGTGCCCCCAGTCCCTCACAATCCATTCCAGTCCCCCCAGTCCCTCCCAGTCCCCTCTTAGGACCCCCCCCCAGTCCATCCCAGTGCCCCCAGTCCCTCCCAGTCCCCCCCTTAGGACCCCCCACCAGTCCATTCCAGTGTCCCCCAGTCCCTCCCAGTCCATCCCAGTGCCCCCAGTCCCTCCCAGTCCCCCACTTAGGACCCCCCCCAGTCCATCCCAGTGCCCCCAGTCCCTCACAATCCATCCCAGTACGCCCAGTCCCTCCCAGTCCCCCCCTTAGGACCCCCCCCCAGTCCATCCCAGTGCCCCCTGTCCCTCCCAGTCCCGTCCCCCCCCCAGTTTCCCCCCGGCCCCTCCCGGGGTCGTGGCCCCACATCCTGCCCCCGCCCGGACCCCGGGAAACGCTCAACAAAGGAGTTTCCTGCTGGGGGGGCCCGGCCGCCTGCGCCCCCCCCCGCCGCCTGCGCCCCCCCGCCGCCTGCGTCCCCTCCCTGCCGGACGCCTGGGTCCCCTCCCTGCCGGGGGGGGGGGGGGGGGGGGTATGGGGGAGGGGGGGACACACACACAGCCCGGACGCCTGGGTCCCCGCCGTGGGCCTGAGCGGACGGACGGACGGACGGACGCTTTCCCGCCGCCTCAAGTTGCCCAAAGTTGCCCAAACTTTCCCCAAATTTCCCTCCCCGCCCCCCCCCCCCCCCCAGCGGCTCCCCCGGACGCCTGGGTCCCCTCCCGGCCGCCTGGGTCCCCTCCAGGAGCCCCCCAAAAGCGGGGGGAGGGTGGACCCGGACGCCTGGGTTCCCTGGGAGGGGACCCGGGGGTGGGGGGTGGGGTGGGGGTGGGGGTGGGGGGGTGCAGCCCGGACGCCTGGGCCCCCCGGGGCCGTGGGGCAGAAGAAAGGGGGCCCGGACGCCTGGGTGCCCCGGGGCCGCTATGGGGCTGTGGCTGCTCTGGCTGTGGGTCCCGCTGGGCTTCGCTGAGGAGGGTGAGTGACCGGATCCCTCGGGATGGGGATGTGGGGCCCGGATGTCTGGGTCCCCTCGGGGTGGGGAAATGGGGGTCCTGGATGCCTGGGTCCCGTCGGGATGGGGGTCCTGGACGGCTGGGTCCCCTCAGGATGGGAATGTGGGTCCCCGGATGCCTGGGTCCCCTCAGGATGTGGGTCCCAGACACCTGGGTCCCCTTGGGATGGGAAATGTGGGTCCTGGACACCTGGGTCCCCTCAGGATGGGGGTCCCGGACACCTAGGTCCCCTCGGGATGTGGGGTCCCGGACACCTGGGTCCCCTCGGGATGGGGGTCCCGGATTCCTGGGTCCCCTTGGGATGGGAAATGTGGGTCCTGGACACTGGGTCCCCTTGGGGTGGGGTCCCGGACGCCTGGGTCCCCTTGGGATGGGGATCCCGACACCTGGGTCCCCTCGGGATGGGGGTCCCGGATGCCCGGGTCCCCTTGGGATGGGAAATGTGGGTCCCAGACACCTGGGTCCCCTCGGGATGGGGGTCCCAGATTCCTGTGACCCCTTGGGATGGGGAGGGGGGTCCTGGATTCCTGCGTCCCCCCAGGATGGGGATCCCGGATGCCTGGGTCCCCTCGGAATGGGGAGGGGGGTCAAAGACCCCCCTCCCCATCCCGAGGGGACCCAGGCATCCAGGGAGTGGGGGGGGACACACCACGGGGGGACCCAGGCATCCGGGA
The DNA here is from genome assembly GCA_037962945.1 of Sarcoramphus papa. Taxonomy (NCBI): domain Eukaryota; kingdom Metazoa; phylum Chordata; class Aves; order Accipitriformes; family Cathartidae; genus Sarcoramphus; species Sarcoramphus papa. Next base: position 4,741 of record JBBMRM010000052.1, read on the forward strand.
CCCCCTTGACCCCCCCCTCACCCCCCCCAGAGACGCTGCTGAACACGCGGCTGGAGACCACCGACCTCAAGTGGACGGTGTACCCGCCGGGGGAGGGGCAGGTGAGGGGATGGGGGGGGGGACGGGACATTGGGGGGACATGGCGGGGGGGGGGGTCCCCCTGATGTCACTCACCTCCCTGTCCCCCTCCCCGGCCCCTTTGCCTGGGTCCTGTCCCCTCCATCCCTGTGTCCCGTCCCCCCCCAACTCTCGTGTGCCGTGTTCCCCGTCTGTGTCCCCCATGTCCCTCCGTGTGCCCCCCCAACTCCCCCCATGTCCCCCCTGCCCCCCCGTGTCCCCCCATGTCCCCCCCATCCCCTTGTCCCCCCCATCCCCCCGTATCTCCCCATCCCTATGTCCCCCCATCTCCCCCCATGTCCCCCCATGTCCCCCCTTCTCCCTGTGCCCCCCATCTCCCCCCATGTCCCCCCATGTCCCCCCATGTCCCTGTGCCCCCATCTCCCCCTGTGTCCCCCCCATGTCCCCCCATGTCCCCCCATGTCCTGTGCCCCCTTTCTCCCCCTGTGTCCCCCCATCTCCCCCCATCTCCCCCCACGTCCCCCCTTCTCCCTGTGCCCCCCATCTCCCCCTGTGTCCCCCCTTCTCCCCCTGTGTCCCCCATGTCCCCCCATGTCCCTGTGCCCCCCGTCTCCCCCTGTGTCCCCCCTTCTCCCCCTGTGTCCCCCCATGTCCCCCCATGTCCCTGTGCCCCCATCTCCCCCTGTGTCCCCCCCATGTCCCCCCATCTCCCCCCATGTCCCTGTGCCCCCTTTCTCCCCCTGTGTCCCCCCATCTCCCCCATCTCCCCCCACGTCCCCCCATGTCCCTGTGCCCCCCGTCTCCCCCTATGTCCACCCTTCTCCCCCTGTGTCCCCCCCATGTTCCCCCCACGTCCCTGTGCCCCCCATCTCCCCCCATCTCCCCCCCCATGTCCCCCCCCCGCAGTGGGAGGAGCTGAGCGGGCTGGACGAGGAGCGGCAGGCCTCCGGTGCGCACCTTCGAGGTGTGCTCGGGGCTGGGCCCCCCGGGCCCCCCCAGAACAGCTGGCTGCGCTCCGCCTGGGTGCCCCGCCGCGGCGCCACCCACGTCTACGCCGAGCTGCGCTTCACCCTGCTGGCCTGCGACAGCCTGCCCCGCCCTCGCCCCGCCCGACGACGACGACGACGCGGGGCTCCCGCCGACCGCCCCGCCGACCACGATGCCCTTGGCAATGGCCTTGGCAACCGCCCCGGCCACCATGATGCCCTTGGCAACCACCACAGCAACCACGATGCCCTTGGCAACCACCGCGGCAACCACAATGCCCTTGGCAACGGCCTCGGTAACCACCCCGGCCACCACGATGCCCTTGGCAACCACCGCGACAACCACGATGCCCTTGGCAACGGCCTCGGCAACCGCCCCCGGCCACCACGATGCCCTTGGCAACCACCCCGGCCACCACGATGCCCTTGGCAACGGCCTCGGCAACCACAATGCCCTTGGCAACCGCCCCGGCAACCATGATGCCCTTAGCAACGGCCCCAGGCACCATGATGCTCTTGGCAATGGCCCCGGCAACCACGATGCCGTTGGCAACGGCCTCGGCAACAGCCCTGGCAACCGCAATGCTCTTGGTGATGGTCCTGGCAATGGCCCCGGCAACCATGATGCCCTTAGCAACCACCCCGGCAACCACGATGCTCTGAGAGATGGTCCTGGCAACCATGACGCCCTTAGCAACAGCCCTGGCAACCATGATGCGCTTGGCAACGGCCTCAGCAACGGCCCTGGTGACCACGATGCTCTTGGTGATGGTCCTGGCAATGGCCCTAGCAACCACGATGCCCTTAGCAACGGCCCTGGCAACCATGTTACCCTTAGCAATGGCCCTGGCAACCATGATGGTCTTAGCAACGGTCCCGGTAACCATGATTCTCCTAGCAACAACCTCAGCAACGGTCCTAGCAACCACCATGCCCGTAGCAACGGGCCCAGCAACCATGATGCTCTTAGCAACAGCCTTGGCAACCATGTTACCCTTAGCAACAGCCCTGGCAACCACGATTCTCTTAGCAACGGCCTTGGCGACGGCCCTAGCAACCACGACGCTCGTAGCAACGGCCTTGGTGACGGCCCTAGCAACCACGACGCCCTTAGCAACGGCCCCGCCAAGGGTCCCGCCGCCCCCCGCCCCCGCCGCAGCCCCGCCCCGCCCTCCCCCCGCCCTTGCAAAGAAACCTTCAACGTCTTCTACCACGAGGCCGACGCCGACACGGCGACGGCGCTGAGCCCGCCCTGGATGGAGAACCCCTACGTCAAGGTGGACACGGTGGCGGCCGAGCATCTCTCGCGCCCGACGGCGACGGCCGCCGGCGGCCGCCCGGCGGGACGGATCAACCGTAAGACGTTACGGCTGGGGCCTTTGAGCCGCGCCGGTTTTTATTTGGCTTTCCAAGACCTGGGAGCCTGCATGGCGCTGCTGTCCGTCCGGCTGTACTTCCAGCGTTGTCCCGAGGCGACGGCGCGCCTGGCGCGGTTTCCCGCCACCGTGCCGCGGGAGCTGGTGGCGGCGGTGACCGGGCGGTGCCTGGAAGGGGCCGTGCCCGTCGGCGCCGGGGCGCCCGTCATGTATTGCCGGGAGGACGGGCGATGGGCCGAGCCCCCCGCCCAGGGCTGCGTCTGCGGCCCCGGGAGGGAGCCTGACGGGGGGCTGGGGTGTCGCGGTGAGTTGGGGGGGGGGGGGGAGATGTGGGGGGGCAGTGGGGCTGGGGGTGATGGGGGTAAAATGGGGCAGGGGTGGGGGTAAAATGGGGGTGCAATAGGGCAGGGGTGGCGGTAAAATGGAGGTGCAATGGGGCGGGGATGGGGGTAAAATGGGGGTGCAATGGGGTACAATGGGGCAGGGGTGGGGGTAAAATGGGGGTGCAATGGGGTGCAGTGGGGCGGAGATGGGGGTAAAATGGGGGTGCAATGGGGGTAAAATGGGGCAGGGATGGGGGTAAAATGGGGGTGCAATGGGGCAGGGGTGGGGGTAAAATGGAGGTGCAATGGGGCAGGGATGGGGGTAAAATGGGGGTGCAATGAGGGTAAAATGGGGCAGGGGTGGGGGTAAAATGGGGGTGCAATGGGGCAGGGGTGGGGGTAAAATGGGGGTAAAATGGGGGTGCAATGGGGCAGGGGTGGGGGTAAAATGGGGGTGCAATGGGGTGCATTGGGACAGAGGTGGGGGTGCAATGGGGGGGTGCAATGGGGCAGGGATGGGGGTGCCATGGGGTGCAGCGGGGCAGGGGTAGCCAGCTCAGCGGGGTGGGGGTGCACCCGGGCGCCTGTGTCCCCGTGTGACCCCTCTTTCCCACCCCCCCCCCGCAGCCTGCACCCCCGAAACCTTCAAGGCAGAGGCGGGGGGGGGGCGGTGCGAGCCCTGCCCCCCCTTCAGCCAGGCCCCAGCCCCCGGTGCCACCGCCTGTCCCTGCCGCCCCGGCTTCTACCGGGCACCCGGCGAGGGACCCGCGCTCCGCTGCTCCGGTCAGCACCCATGGGGGCTGGGGGGAGCAGGGCCTGGACGCCTGGGTCCGTGGGTGGGGGGGAGATGGGGTGCCCGGACGCCTGGGTCCATGGGTGGGGGGGAGATGGGGTGCCCGGATGCCTGGGTCCATGGGTGGGGGGGAGATGGGGTGCCCGGACGCCTGGGTCCATGGGTGGGGGGGAGATGGGGTGCCCAGATGCCTGGGTCCATGGGTGCCAGCTGGAGGGGGACCCAAATTCCTGGGTCTATGGGTGCCTGGATGCCTGGGTCCATGGGTGCTTGGGTTGGGGGGAGATGGGGTGCCCGGACGCCTGGGTCCATGGGTGGGGGGGAGATGGGGTGCCCGGACGCTTGGGTCCATGGGTGGGGGGGAGATGGGGTGCCCGGACGCCTGGGTCCATGGGTGGGGGGGAGATGGGGTGCCCAGACGCTTGGGTCCATGGGTGGGGGGGAGATGGGGTGCCCGGACGCTTGGGTCCATGGGTGGGGGGGAGATGGGGTGCCCGGACGCTTGGGTCCATGGGTGGGGGGGAGATGGGGTGCCCGGATGCCTGGGTCCATGGGTGGGGGGGAGATGGGGTGCCCGGACGCCTGGGTCCATGGGTGGGGGGGAGATGGGGTGCCCGGATGCTTGGGTCCATGGGTGGGGGGGAGATGGGGTGCCCGGACGCTTGGGTCCATGGGTGGGGGGGAGATGGGGTGCCCGGACGCTTGGGTCCATGGGTGGGGGGGAGATGGGGTGCCCAGATGCCTGGGTCCATGGCTTGGGGGGCACAGGGTGCCTGGATACCTGGGTCCATGGGTCCCTGGGTCTGGGGGGGGGGGTTTGGGCACCCAGACCCCCAATTCCCCACCCCCATGGGTGCTGCCCCCCCTCACCTCCCCCTTTGCCCCCCCCCCCAGCGCCCCCCTCGGCCCCCCGCAGCGTGGTGGCTCGGCTGAACGGTTCCGGCGTGCGTTTGGAGTGGAGCACCCCCCGAGACGGGGGGGGTCGCCCCGATCTCACCTACGCCGTGGGGTGCCGGGCCTGCCCTGAGCGGGCGCCCTGTGGCCCCTGCGCCCGTCTCGCCTTCTCCCCCGGCACCGCCGGGCTGCGGGGCCGCGGCGTCACCGTCACCGGCCTCCGGCCCTACGTCACCTACACCTTCACCGTCACCGCCCGCAACGGCGTCTCCCACCTCAGCCCCCACCCGCCCCCCGGGGAGGAGGTCAACGTCACCACCACCAAGGACGGTGAGAGGAGGGGGGGGACAGACGGACACGGACCCCGAAACCTGCCCTGGGACCCCCCTAACTTGCCCTGGGACCCCCAAACCCACCCCGAGACCCCAAGCTTGTTCTGGGATCCCCAGGACCCCCAAACCTGCCCTGGGACCCCCCAAACCTGCCCTGGGACCCCCCTAACATGCCCTGGGACCACCCTAACCTGCCCTGGGACCCCCCTAACATGCCCAGGACCCCCAAACCTGCCCTGGGACCCCTAAACCCATCCTGAGACCCCAAGCTTGCCCTGGGACCCCCAGGACCCCCAAACCTGCCCTGGGACCTCCAGACTCCCCCTGAGACACTCCCCCTGGACCCCCTGGGACCCCTAAACCCATCCTGGGACCCCTCAGGATCCCTCAGGGACCCCCTAACCCACTCTGGTACCCCCAAACCCATCCTGGGACCCCAAAAACCTGTCCTGGCACCCTCAAGCCCACCCTGGGAGCCCCCTGGGACCCCAAAGCCTCCCCAGGACCCCCAGGGGCCACCCAGGACCCCCTAACCCGCCCTGGGATCCCCCCAAGACCCCCTCATCCACCCTGGGACCCCCCTGGGACCCCTGTGACCCCCCTGACCCCCCCCCGCAGTGCCGCTGCCGGTGTATGACGTGGTCCGGATCGGGGGGTCCCCTACGGGGGTGACGCTGTCGTGGCCGACACCCCCCCCGGCCCCCCCCGGGGGCCACGTCCTCGACTACGAGGTCAAATACTATGAAAAGGTGAGGGGGGGGCCGGGGGGGCATTGGGGGGGGGTCCCAAGGGACACTGGGGGGTCCTGGGGGTATTGGGGGGTCCTGGGGGTCATTTGGGGGACCTGGGGGGCATTTGGGGGGTCCTGAGGATATTAAGGAGCTGATGGGGGCTTTGGGGGGTCCCAAGGGACATGGGGGGGGCTTGGGGATGCTCTTGGGGGGGTCCTAGGGGCTGCTGAGGGGCTCCTGGGGGGTATTTAGGGGGTCCTGAAGGCTATTTGGGGGTCCTGGAGGGCACTTGGAGGTCTTGGAGGGGACCCAAGGGACACTGTGGGGTCCCTGGGGGGCATTGGGGGGGCCCTGGGGGTGTTTCAGGGGCCCTGGGGGGGGTATTGGGGGGCCGTGGGGCAAGGGGGGGAGGGTCTGACCCCCGCAGGTGGGGGGGGGCGAGGGCCCCCCCATGTTCCTGAAGGTGCCGGCGCCGCGGGCGGAGCTGGGGGGGCTGCGCCGGGGGGGGCTCTACGGGGTGCGGGTCCGCGCCCGCTCCGAAGCCGGTTACGGGGACTTCGGCCCCGAGACTGCCGTCACCACCCAGGGCGCCGGTGAGCCCCCCAAACCTCCCTGCACCCCCCAAAACCCCTCTAACCCCCTCCGGGACCCCCCAACCCCCCCTGGGAGCCCCAACCCCTCCCAGGACCCACCCCCAAACCCTCCTGGGACCCCTGCACCCCCCCCCAGGAACCCCCAAATCCCTTGGGGTGACCCTTGACCCCTCACGAGCTCATGGGGACCCCTGGGACCCCGAAACTGTGGGGCACCCTCTGTGGTATCTGTACTCCCCCCCCGGACCCCCTGGAACCCCCCTGGGAATCCCTGACCCCTCTGGGACCCCCCCAACCCCTCTGGGACCCCCTGGAACCCCCCCCCCCCATGACCTCTGGGGCCCCTCTGGGACCCCCCTGACCCCCCTGGGACCCCCATAACCCCTCTGGAACCCCCCTGGGACTCCCCACCTCCCTTGTAACCCCCCTAGGACCCCCCCCCAACCCCCCCATCACCCCTTTGGGAACCTGTGGGACCCCCATAACCCCTCTGGGACCCCCCCCGACCCCCCCCGTGACCCCTATGGGCCCTCCCCTGGGCCCCCCCGGGTCCCCCGGGACCCCCGGCACTGACGGCTGCCGGCAGAGGGGTCCCGGGGGGAGCACGGGGGGCTGGTGGCGGGGGCTGCGGCCCTGGGGGGGCTCCTGGTGCTGGCGCTGCTCGCGGGGACCCTGCTCTGCTTCAGGTGAGGGGGGGCTGGGGGGGTCCTGGGGGGGGCTGAGGGAGGCTCGGGGGGGGTCACGGGGCGGGGGGGGGGGGTCGGAGCATCCTGGGGATCCCTGGGGGGGCTCTGGGGGTCCTGGTGGGCTCGGGGGGGGGGTTGATGGGGGAGTTGGAGCATCCTGGGGGTCTCTGGGGGGCTTGGGGGGGGGGCTGGAGGGGCTGGGGGGGCTCGGGGGGGTCCCTGGGGCTGCTGGGGGGCCCAGGGGGGTGTCGGGGGGCTGCACTCACCGTGTGTGGGTGTGTGCGTCCCCAGGCGCCACAGCCACCGGCACAGGGAGGACGCGGATCGGCACGGCCACCGCCCCGCGGGGCACGGTGAGTGTCACCCAGTGTCACCCGGTGTCACCCCAGGGTCAGCCGGTGTCACCCAGTGCCACCCCAGGGTCACCGTATCCCCGTCCCCGGTGTGACAGCGGTCGCGGTGTCCCCATCGTGGCTGTCCCCATCCCCGGTGTCCCCAAGTCCCCGCCGTCTCCCCACAGTGACGGTGTCCCCACGTCCCCGTGGCGACCGTCTCAGTGTCCCCACGCCCCTCTGGTGACGGTGACAGCGATGATGGCACTGTCCCCATGTCCCCGGGGACGGTCTCAGCGTCCCCACGGTGCCGGTGGTGGCATCCCCGTGTCGCTGTCCCCTGTAACCGCCGCGAGGGTGGGGCTGGTGTCCCCCGGGGTGGGGGTGACGCCGGGTGACTGACGGCGGGTGACGGCGGGTGACGGTGGCAGGCGGGAAGCTGTACATCGACCCCCTGACCTACGAGGACCCCGGGGTGGCCCTGAGGGACTTCGCCCAGGAGATCGACGTCGCCTGCGTCAAGATCGAGGAGGTCATCGGGGCAGGTGACATTCCCCCGCCCCGTCCGGCCCCGCCCGGCCCCGCCCGGCCCCAACGACGTCCCTGTGGATGTCCCCAATGGTGTCCCCCTCTGTCCTCATCCATGCTCTCATGCCTGACCTCAACAATGTCCCCATCCCTGTCCCCAATGACATCCGAATCCACGTCCCCGCCTACGTCCCCATCCATCCATGTCCCCAGTGATGTCCCCGATGATGTTCTCATCCCTGTCCCCAACGATGTCCCCATCCTTGTCCCTATCCTTGTCCCCAACGACGTCCCCGTCCCCATTCTCTTCTCCATCTATGTCCCTACCCATCTAGGTCCCCGACGATGACCCCATCCCTGTCCCCAATGATGTCCCCAACAGTGTCCCCATCCCTGTTCCCAACAATATCCCTACCTGTCCATGTCCCCATCCATGTCCCCAATGATGTCCCCATCCTCATCTCCATCCTTGTCCCCAACGATGTCCATAGTGATGTCTGCAATGGTGTCTCCATCCCTGTTCCCGACGTTATCCCTAACTATCTATGTCCCCATCCGTGCCCCCGTCCATCCTTGTCCCCAACGATGTCCCCAACAATGCCCATAGTGATTGATGTCCCCAACAGTGTCCCCATCCCTCTGCCCGACAATGTCCCCATCCCTGTCACCATCCCTGTCCCAAATTACGTCTCCACCCACCTATGTCCCCACTGATGTCCCCATCCGTGTCCCCAACGATGTCCCCGTCCATCCACATCCCCGACAATGTCCCCATGGATGTCCCCATGGATGTCCCCATCCCTGTCCCCATCCCTGTCCCCATCAACATCCCTGACCACATCCCCATGGATGTCCCCATGGATGTCCCCATGGATGTCCCCATGGATGTCCCCATCCCTGTCCCCATCCCTGTCCCCATCGATGTCCCCATCAACATCCCTGACCATGTCCCCATGGATGTCCCCATGGATGTCCCCATCCCTGTCCCCATCCCTGTCCCCATCGATGTCCCCATCAACATCCCTGACCATGTCCCCATGGATGTCCCCATGGATGTCCCCATGGATGTCCCCATCCCTGTCCCCATCAACATCCCGGACCACGTCCCCATGGATGTCCCCATGGATGTCCCCATCCCTGTCCCCATCCCTGTCCCCATCAACATCCCCGACCATGTCCCCAGGGGAGTTCGGGGAGGTGGAGGGGGGGCTCTGGGGTGACCTGTGTGTGTTGTCCCCCCCCTCCCCATTGTCCCCAGGGGAGTTCGGGGAGGTGTGCCGGGGCCGGCTGGCGCTGCCGGGGCGCCCCGAGTCGCCGGTGGCGGTGAAGACGCTGAAGGGGGGCGCGGGGGAGCGGCAGCGCCGGGATTTCCTGGGGGAGGCCGCCCGCATGGGGCAGTTCGCCCACCCCAACGTGGTGCGGCTGCGGGGGGTGGTGACGGCCAGCGCCCCCGCCATGATCCTCACCGAGTTCATGGAGAACGGCGCCCTCGACGCCTTCCTGCGGGTACCGGGACGGCGGCGGGTGGGACGGGACGGGGGGGGGGGACACGAGGACATTGGGGGGGGCGTGGGGGGACATGGGGATGTGGGGGGACATGGGGACACAGGAACATGAGGACACGATGGGTGTGGGGGTGTGGGGGGACATGGGGGACACAGGGGGACATGGGGACGTGGAGGGACATGGGACGTGGGGGGACGTGGGGACGTGGGGGGACATGGGGACACAGGGACATGAGGACACGATGGGTGTGGGGGTGTGGGGGGACATGGGGGACACAGGGGGACATGGGGACGTAGGGGGACATGGGGACACAGGGACATGAGGACGCGATGGGTGTGGGGGTGTGGGGGGACATGGGGGACACAGGGGGACATGGGGACGTGGGGGGACATGGGGACACAGGGACATGAGGACGCGATGGGTGTGGGGGCGTGGGGGGACATGGGGGACGTGGGGGACACGGGGACATGGGGACATGGGGGGACAGGGGGACATTGGGGGGACGTGGGGGAACATGGGGATGTGGGGGGGACACAGGGGGACATGGGGATGTGGGGACGTGGGGGGAAATGGAGGACAGGGGACATAGGGGGATATGGGGGACGTGGGGGACGCAGAGGACATGGGGGGATATAGGGGACATGGGGGACGTGGGGGGTATGGGGGGATATAGGGGACCTGAGGGGACATGGGGTATGGGGACACAGGGGACACGGGGGACACAGAAGAGATGGGGGGATATGGGGGACACAGGGGACATGAAGGGCGTGGGGGACGTGGGGACACATGGGACGTGGGATATGGGGGGCCATGGGGGGGCATTTGGGATGTGGGGGACACGGGGGACACGTGGGATATGGGGGACACGTGGTGACATGGCAGACGCAGGGGACACCGGTGACACCGAGGACACAGTCACCCCCCCCACACCCCTTCCCCTGCGCGAGGTGACCGTGTGTGTGTGTGTCCCCCCCCGTCCCCCCCCCTCACCGTGTCCCCCCAGGGCCGGGTGGGGACGCTGGGGCCGCTGCAGCTGGTGGCCATGCTGCGGGGCATCGCCGCCGGGATGCGGTACCTGGCCGAGACCGGCTTCGTCCACCGCGACCTGGCCGCCCGCAACATCCTGGTGGACGCCCAGCTGGTCTGCAAGGTCTCCGACTTCGGGCTCTCCCGCGCCCTGGAGGAGGAGAGCTCGGCCGACCCCACCTACACCAGCTCCCTGGTGAGCCCACCCCCGCGGGGGGGCTGCCCAGATGCCTGGGGCCTCAGTGGGGAGGGGGGGTCCCACCAGGGTTGGGGTACCCCTGGGGTTGGGGTCTCCCCAGGGTTGGGGTCTCTCCAGGGTTGGGGTTCACCCAGATGCCTGGGTCCCACCAGGGTTGGGGTCCCACCAGGGTTGGGGTACCCCTGGGGTTGGGGTCTCTCCAGGGTTGGGGTCTCTCAAGGGTTGGGGTTCCACCAGGGTTGGGGTCTCTCCAGGGCTGGGGTTCACTCAGATGCTTGGGTCCCACCAGGGTTGGGGTCCCACCAGGGTTGGGGTCTCTCCAGGGCTGGGGTTCATTCAGATGCTTGGGTCCCACCAGGGTTGGGGTACCCCTGAGGTTGGGGTCTCTCCAGGGTTGGGGTCTCTCCGGGGTTGGGGTTCCCCAGATGCCTGGGTCTCCCCAGGCTTGGGGTCTCCCCAGGGTTGGGGTTCACCCAGATGCCTGGGTTCCACCAGGGCTGGGGTCTCTCCAGGGTTGGGGTTCACCCAGATGCCTGGGTCTCCCAAGGGTTGGGGTCTCCCCAGGGTTGGGGTCTCTCCAGGCTTGGGGTTCACCCAGATGCCTGGGTCCCACAAGGGTTGGGGTCCCACCAGGGTTGGGGTACCCCTGGGGTTGGGGTCTCTCCAGGGTTGGGGTCTCTCCAGGGTTGGGGTTCACTCAGATGCTTGGGTCCCACCAGGGTTGGGGTCCCACCAGGGTTGGGGTACCCCTGGGGTTGGGGTCTCTCCAGGGTTGGGGTCCCACCAGGGTTGGGGTACCCCTGGGGTTGGGGTCTCTCCAGGGTTGGGGTCTCTCAAGGGTTGGGGTCCCACCAGGGTTGGGATCTCTCCAGGGCTGGGGTTCCCCAGATGCCTGGGTCCCACCAGGGTTGGGGTCTCCCCAGGGTTGGGGTTCACCCAGATGCCTGGGTTCCATGAGGGTTGGGGTCTCCCCAGGGTTGGGGTCTCTCCAGGCTTGGGGTTCACCCAGATGCCTGGGTCTCCCAAGGGTTGGGGTCTCCCCAGGGTTGGGGTCTCTCCAGGCTTGGGGTTCACCCAGATGCCTGGGTTCCACCAGGGTTGGGGTCTCCCCAGGGTTGGGGTCCCTCAGGGACACCTGGACGCTCAAGTCCCAACAAGGTTGGGGTTCCTCCAGGCTTGGGGTTCACCTGGACACCTGGGTCCCACCAGAGCTGGGGTCCCAGCAGGGCTGGGGTTCCCCAGATGCTTGGAACCCACCAGGGTTGGGGTCTCTCCAGGACTGGGGTTCACCTGGATGCTAGGATCCCTTGGAAGATGGGGTTCCTCCAGGGTTGGGGTCCCTCAGGGATTTGGGGTCTCCTGGATGCCTGGGTCCCTCAGGGGGTGGGTATCCCCGGGGAGTTGGGTTCCCCCGGACACCGGGGTCCCCCCCGATCTCCCCGTCCGCAGGGGGGAAGATCCCGATCCGGTGGACGGCACCGGAGGCCATCGCCTTCCGCAAGTTCACCTCGGCCAGCGACGCCTGGAGCTACGGCATCGTCATGTGGGAGGTGATGTCCTTCGGCGAGCGGCCCTACTGGGACATGTCCAACCAGGACGTGAGTCGCCCCGGACACCGGGGTCCCCCCGGGGCGGGGGAGGGGATGGGGGAGCCCACCCGGACCCCTGGGTCCCCTCCCGGACCCCTGGGTCCCCTGGGGTGGGGGGGCAGAGCGACCAGGGGGGACCCAGGCGTCTGGGCCCCAGGTGTGGGCAGGGGCAGCTGGAGCCTCGTTAGGGGCAGCTGGGGGTAATTAGGGGTAATTAGGGGTAATTAATCAGCCCTCAGCCCGGGAGGGGCCCAGCTGCCACGCCTGGATGCCTGGGTCCCCCCCCGGACGCCTGGGTCCCCAGTAAGTCTGGGGGTCCCCTGGACTCCTGGGTCCCCCCTGGATGCCTGGGACCCCAGGAGAGGGTTTGGGGGGACGCAGACGCCTGGGTCCCCCATGGGGCAGGGGCTTCCCCGGACGCCTGGGCCCCCCCCCGGACGCCTGGGCCCCCCCCCGGATGCCTGGGTCCCCCCCCGGACGCCTGGGTCCCCAGAAGGGGGGTTCAGAGGCCCCGGATGCCTGGGTCACCTATGGGGCAGGGGCTCCCCCAGACACGTGGTTGGCCATGGGTCCCCCCGCCAGATTCCTGGGACCCCCCCCGGATGCCTGGGTCCCCTGAGCGCGTCTGTGTCCCCGTGTCCGTCCCCGTCCCCCCCCCCCCCAGGTGATCAACGCCATCGAGCAGGATTACCGGCTGCCGCCGCCCCCCCGCTGCCCCACGGCGCTGCACCGCCTGATGCTGGACTGTTGGCAACGCGACCGCAACGCCCGGCCCCGCTTCCCCGACATCGTCAGCGCCCTCGACCGCCTCATCCGCCACCCCGCCACCCTCCGCGTCACCGCCCCCGACGCCCACCGGTACGCCTGGGTCCTTGGGTGGGGGGGGGTCCCAGATGCCTGGGTCCTTGGGTGGGGGGGGGTTCCCAGATGCCTGGGTCCCTGGACCAGAGAGGGACCTGGGTGCCTGGGGTCAGGGGGGTCCCGGACACCTGGGTCCCCTTGGGGTGGGTGGTTATGGGGTGCTGTGGGGCTCACCCATCCACCCGCTCCCCGCAGGCCCTCCCCGCCCCGGCTGGCGCAGCGCAGCCCCCCCGGCCCCCCCGCGCCCCCCTTCGCCTCGGTGGGCGAGTGGCTCCGCACCCTCCAGCTGGGTCGATACGAGGAGACCTTCAGCAGCGCCGGGGTCACCAGCCTGGAGCTGCTGCCGCGGCTGCGCAGCGAGTAAGGGGGGACGGGGGGGGGACACACAGGGACGGGGGGGGACACGGGGGCGTGGGGACGTGGAGGGACATGGAGATGTGGGAGGACATTGGGGGACAGGGGGGGATATGGGGACACGGAGGACCTGGGGACATGGCGGGGAACATGGGACATAGGGGACGTGGGGATGTGGGAGAGGTGGGGGGGACGTGGGGACATTGGGGGACAGGGGGATATGGGGATGTTGAGGAACATGAGGGGATGCGGGGGGACATGGGGACACAGGGGACTTTGGGGGAGATGGGGGGGACACTGGGGGATGTGGGAGGACATGGCGGGGACATAGGGGAGGCATGGGGACACATGGGGACGCAGCGGTGACCCCCGTGTCCCCCGCAGGGACCTGCTGCGCATGGGGGTGACACTGGCTGGGCACCAGCAGCGGATCCTCGACAGCGCCCAGAGCCTGCAGACCCCCCCCAAGGGGGACCCCCAGTTCTGAGCCCCGCCTCCACCGCAGCCCCGCCCATGCCAAGATGGCCGCCGGGGTGCCACGGACCTGTTCTAAGGGGCTCGGCTCTGGCTGAGTCACCAAGATGGCTGCCATGCCAAGATGGCCACCCCAAGATGGCCTCCATGCCAAGATGGCGGCCTTGTGCCCCACCCTGTTATACCAAAGCGTGACTTTGCCCTGTGATGTCACAGAGACATCACCAGCACTGAAGACATCATCACTCGCTGCCCATGGACTCCAGGTTGGTGATGTCACAGGGGAGCAATGCTGTGGGCGGGGCCTGGTGCATGATGTCATGCCCCAGGGCTCCCATGATGTCACCGCTCATGACCTCAGCGTCGCCTGGGAACCACCATGACCTCATTGCCTCAGGGCTGCCCCTCCCTGGTGACGTCATAAGGCCCTGATGATGTCACAGCTCTTTAGCCCCACCCCTCCTGTCGAACCAAAGAGGGTGGGCCTGGGGAGGCCACGCCCAGGGGTGTGGCTTGAGGCAGGCACGGTCTGGGTGGGTGGAGTCTGAGCAGGTGCAGGTCGAGTGGGCGGAGCCTGGGCAGGCGTGGTCCCAGCAGGCGGAGCCAGTGTGGGCGTGGTCCGGGTGGGCGGGGCCCCCCAGACGCCTTTATTCTTTCTTTTTTTAACCGATTCTGTTAATTTATGGCCCGAAGTCGGAGCCAATAAAAGCGGCGACGGCGGCTGCTCCGCGCCCGCCCGCGGTATGCAAATGAGGGGGCGGGGCCGGGCCGCCTGGGTCCCCCCCAGGGCGGGGGGGCGGGGGGGAGGGAGCACCCGGATGCCTGGGTCCCACCCCCAGGTCAGGGGGTCCCCAATGTCCCGAGGGGGCCCTGGGGGTCCCCGATGTCCCAGGTGTCCCCAGGGCCACCACGGTCCCAGTTGTCCCCATGGTCCCCAGTGCCACCATGGTCCCGGGGGTCCCCAAGGCCACCATGGTCCCCGTTGTCCCCAGGGCCACCACGGTCCCAGTTGTCCCCATGGTCCCCAGTGCCACCATGGTCCCGGGGGTCCCCAAGGCCACCACGGTCCCCACGGTCCCCAAGGCCACCACGGTCCCAGTTGTCCCCATTGTCCCCATAGTCCCAGGTGTCCCCATAGTCCCAGGTGTCCCCATTGTCTCCAGTGTCCCCAAGGCCACCACGGTCCCCGCTGTCCCCACGGTCCCCGCTGTCCCCGTGGTCTCCAACGTCCCCAAGGCCACCACGGTCCCAGATGTCCCCCCGGTCCCCGCGGTCCCAGGCGTCCCCGGCCAGGGCCCCGGCTGTCCCCTGCAGGGTCCAGGCCAGCAGGGCCAGGCGGAGGCGAAGGTGGCCGGTGTCCCCCCGCGTCCCCCGGCCGCGTCCCCCCGCCAGCTGGGCCGCCAGCGCCGGCAGCGTGTGGCCCCCCCGGCCCAGCAGCACGTGGCGGAAGGGGGTGACCAGGGGGGACACGAAGGGGGACAGGAGCGAGGCCTCCGCCTGGGGACGGGGACACGGTCAGCGGGATGGGGACAAGGATGGGAACAGGGATGTGGCCAATGGGACGGGGACAAGGACAGGGACAGGGACACGGTCAGTGGGATGGGGACAGGGACGGGGACATGGTCAGTGGGATGGGGACAAGGATGGGGACGGGGATGGGGACATGGTCAGTGGGATGGGGACAAGGACAGGGACAGGGACACGGTCAGTGGGATGGGGACGGGGACATGGTCAGTGGGATGGGGACAAGGACAGGGACAGGGACGGGGACATGGCCAACAGGATGGGAACGAGGACGGGGACAGGGACACGGTCAATGGGATGGGGTCAAGGATGGGGACGGGGATGGGGACAGGGACACGGTCAATGGGATGGGGACAAGGACGGGGATGGGGACACGGTCAGTGGGATGGGGACAAGGACGGGGACAGGGACATGGCCAACAGGATGGGAACGAGGACGTGGACAGGGACATGGTCAATGGGATGGGGACAAGGATGGGGACAGGGATGGGGACATGGTCAGCGGGGACAGGGACGGAGATGGGGACATGGTCAGCGGGGATGGGGACACCATCAGTGGGGACAGGACAGGGATGGGGACAGGGACGGGGTTGGGGACACGGTCAGTGGGGACAGGACAGGGACACCATCAATGGAATGGGGACAGGGTGGCAATGACAGGTGACGGTGCCGCTCACGGCCATGGTGTGGGTGTTGAGGGGACAGGGGTGGGGACAGGTGACGGTGACAGTGCCGGTGCCGCTCACGGCCGTGGAGGAGACAGGGACGGGGTTGGGGACACGGTCAGTGGGGACAGGGACACCATCAGCGGGATGGGGACAAGTGACAGCGACAATGACGGGTGACAAGGCCACTCACGGCCACGGTGCGGGTGTTGAGGGGACGGGGCAGGGACAGGGTGACGGGTGACAGTGACACGGCCGTGGCGCGGGTGTTAGGGACGGGTACCGGGTGCCGGTGCCGGTGCCACTCATGGCCATGATGTGGGTGTTGAGGGGACGGGGCGGGGACAGGGTGACGGGTGACAGTCACCACAGGACAGGTGACAGTGACACGGCCGTGGCACGGGTGTTAGGGACGGGGACCGGGTACCGGTGCCAGTCACGGCCATGATGCGGGCGTTGAGGGGATGGGGTGGGGACAGGGTGACGGGTGACAGTGACACGGCCGTGGCGCGGGTGTTAGGGACGGGGACTGGGTGCCGGTGCCGGTGCCGGTGCCGGTGCCACTCATGGCCATGATGCGGGCATTGAGGGGACGGGGTGGGGACAGGGTGATGGGTGACAGTCACCACAGGACGGGTGACAGTGACACGGCCATGGCGCGGGTGTTAGGGACGGGGACCGGGTGCCGGTGCCACTCACGGCCATGATGCGGGCGTTGAAGCCGCGGTTGAGGCGCTCGTTGGTCCCCTCCGAGCCGGCCATCTCCCGGCGCAGCGTCTCGGCCGCCCGGACGACGTCACCGCGGGCCGAGGACAGGCACTGCAGGGACACTCCCCGTCCCTGGAGGGGGGGGGGGGGACATTGGGAACATCCCAGTGCCATACTGGTTTATATTGGTCTATACTGGTCCGACCTGGAGGGGCACCAAGCGGCGCAGCAGCGCACCCCGCCCCCCCGCCCCCCAGCGCACGGGGGTCAGGGGACAGCCCCAGTACCCTCCCGGTCCCATCCCAGCGCCCCCCTCTACCCTCCCAGTACCATACCGGTTTATACTGGTCCCTACTGGTCTGACCTGGAGAGGCGCCAGGCGGCGCAGCAGCGCGTCCCCCAGGGCGCCGGGGTCGAGGGGCAGGCGGGCGTCGTGGCCCAGGCGCAGCAGCAGCTGAGCGGCCACCGCGGCCACCGCCCGGGCCACCGCCGGCAGCCGCCCCCGCAGCCGCCCCTGCAGCCGCCCCAGCGTGTCCTCGCGGGTCCCCAGCGCCGCCCGCGACCACCCGCCGGGCGCCTGCGGGGACACGGGGGGGGACACGGCGGGGGGGGGACACGGGGAGGTGAGGGGGGACATGGCGGGGACAGCGATGGGGACGTGGCGGGGGGGACATGGGGATGGGGTCAGTGATCAGGACATGGGGGGACATGGGGACACGGTGAGGGGGACATGGGGGGGACAGGGTCAGTGATGGGGACATGGGGAGGGGACACGGGGACACAGTGAGGGGGACATGGGGGGGACAGGGTCAGTGATGGGGACACAGGGGGGACATGGGGACACAGTGAGGGGGATATGGGGGGGACAGGCTCAGTGATGGGGACATGGGGGGACATGGGGACATGGTGAGGGGGACATGGGGGGGACAGGGTCAGTGATGGGGACATGGGGAGGGGACACGGGGACACAGTGAGGGGGACATGGGGGGGACAGGGTCAGTGATGGGGACACAGGGGGGACATGGGGACACGGTGAGGGGGACGGGGGGGACGGGGTCAGTGATGGGGACATGGGGAGGGGACACGGGGACACAGTGAGGGGGACATGGGGGGACAGGGTTAGTGATGGGGACATGGCGAGGGGACATGGTCAGTGAGGGGGGACATGGGGGGGACATGGGGACACTGAGGGGGACATGGGGGGACATGGTCAGTGAGGGGGGACATGGAGACGTGGTCAGCGACGGGGACATGGGGACACGGGGGCATGGGGACATGGTGGGGACAGGGCCATTGATGGGGACATGGGGAGGGGACATGGGGACGTGGCCGGTGATGGGGACATGGGGGGACAGCGATGGGGACGTAAAGGGGGGCGTGGGGACACGGTGGTGAGGACATGAGGACACATGGGGGGACACGGCCCATGGTGGGGACACTGGGGGACATGGAGAGTGGCATGGGGACACTTGGGGACACCTGAGGTGACATGGGGGTGACACGGGGACACTTGGGGACACGGGGGGGGGGGACATGACACAGGGGCTCCCCACCTCATCGAAGCCGAGCTCCAGGGCCGGGACCCCGGCGGCGGCGGTGAAGGGGAAGGCGCCGCTTTCGGGGGGCAGCGGCCGGATCCTGGGGTGGGGACCCACGTGTCCATGGGGGGGGGGGAACCCAGGCAGCCGGGCCCCACCCCCACCCCCCAAAGGGGACCCAGGCATCTGGGCAGCCCCTCCCCCCGCCCCGTTCCCCCCTCCCCCCCCCCCCCCGGGGACCCAGGCAGCCGGGCGCTCACACGTCGCTCTCCCAGGCCCGTCCCGGCTTCGTCACCTGCTCCAAGAGGCTTTTCCCGCCCTCGTTGGGGCTCTCCACCTTGGGGGGGGGGGGGGGGGGGGATGAGCGGGGGGACCCAGGCATCCGGGACCCCTCCCCCACCCCCACCCCCCTCCCCCACCTGGCTGAGGGCGCTCTCGAGGAGGGGGACCAGGGTGGGGCTGGTTTTGGCCACCAAACGGTCGTCACCTGGGGGGGGGGGAGGAGGGGGTGAGGGGGACCCAGGCATCGGGGGGGGGGGGGGGGAGGGGGTGAGACCCCCCCCCCCATCCTGGGGGTACCCCTGGGGGTGGGGGAGGGGCTCACCCAGCACGGCCTGATCCAGGCTGATGTAGGCGGCTGCTTTGGTGTGCAGGAGGTCAGGGTACCCCTGGGGGTCATGGAGGTCATGGAGAGGTCACGGGGGGGTCATGGGGGGGTCACGGAAGGGTCACGGGGGGACCCGGGTGTCCGGGCTCACCTCCAGCCACTCGGTGGCCCCCAAATGCCCGAATTCGCCCCCATCCCAACTGACGAAGAGCAACGTCCGCCGGAGCTGGAACCCTGCGGGGGCACCCAGGTGTCTGGGGGGGGACCCAAGGGTGGGGGGCACCCAGGTCTCTGGGGGGGGGACCCAAGGGTGGGGGGCACCCAGGCATCCAGAGAGGGGACCCAAGGGTGGGTGGGACCCAGCCATCCAGGGGCCTAACCCCTCCCTTTTCACACCCCCCCCAATGGCCCCGCCTCCCTGGCCCCGCCTCCCTCTGGCCCCGCCCCCCCGGCCCCACCCTCACCATCCCGCCCCATGGCGGCAAAGAGGTGGGCGAGCTCCAGCAGGAGGGCGGTGCCGACCCCCGAGGCCGCAGCCCCCGGCCCCAGCGAATCCCGCTGCGCCCCCACGATGATGTAACAGTCTGGGAGGGGGTGGAGCCAGGCAGACAGGCTCCAGCCCCTCTCCTCAAGCCACACCCCTTAAAGGGGCCAGCACCACCCACTGGGTCCTGCCACCCACGCTGTGTTGGCCTTGCCTCCTCCCCCAGGCTCCACCCTTCCCCTTAGCTCCACCCCAACCACAAGCTCCACCCCATTTAGCCCCACCCCCCAGCTCCACTCCAGACTTAGCCCCACCTTCACCACCCCACTTGGGTTGGCCATGCCCCCTACAGCACCACCACGCAGGGGTTGCCCCCGCCCCCTTGCCCCACCCCACCTTGGCCCGCCCCCCCTTGGCCACACCCCTAGTTGACCACACCCCAACCAGGCCACACCCCCACATAGACCACGCCCCCCCGGTGGATCCTCCCTGTGGCAGCCCCCCTGGGCTTGACCTTCCCCTCCATGCCCCCACCCTCACTGTAGCCCCGCCCCTCCTGGCCCCACCCCCAGCCCCACCCCCTGACCGGGCTCCAGCCGCCCCTCCAGGGCCCCGAAGACGCTGGTGAGGGTCCCCGGCGCCGTCCCCGAGGCCACGCTCAGCCGCAGCCGCCGGCCCCCCGGGCCCGGCCGGTACCAGAGCCCCCGACCGGGGGCACCCCACTGCGCCGGCGCCCGCGGCCCCCCCAGCACCCTGCGCGGAGAGGGACCCAGGCGTCCGGGGGGCACCCAGGAACTTGGGGGGGGACCCCAGGTGTCCGAGTGTGGCAGCTGGGCCCCTCCCGCGCTGCCGAGGGCTAATTACCCCTAATTACCCCTAATTACCCCCAGCTGCCCCTAACGAGGCTCCAGCTGCCCCTGCCCACACCAGGGGCCCAGACGCCTGGGTCCCCCCAGTTGCTCCGCCCCCCCCCCCCAGGGGACCCAGGGGTCCGGGCGGGTCAGGGAAAGCTCCCTCAGCACCCAGCAGGTAGGTGGGGGACCCGGTGACACCCACCCCCCCCCCCCCCCACCCATGGGGACCCAGGCGCCCGGGCGTACCGCAGCAGGCGGGCGGCGGTGTTGGCGCTGAGGGGGTGGGCGGGGATGGGGGGCAGCCCCGGGGGGCGGCGGGGGGGGGCCCGGCCGGTGAAGGAGGGGAACCCCCGGCTGTAGGGGTCCCCCGAGCCCTCCTGCACCTGCAGGGACGAGTCAGACCCAGGCCCCCCTCCCCCCAATTCCTCCCATACCCCCCCAAAACACCCCAGATCCCCCCACCCCCCCAAACCCACCCCCCCAGCACCCCCAAACCCCCCTGATCCCCCCAAGTCCCCACATCCACCCCCCAGCACCCCTAAGTCCCCCTTAGATCCCCCTAAATCCCCTCCAGCCCCCCCAATTCCCTCCCAGCTCCCCAGATCCCCCCAAACCCACTCCCCCAGCACCCCAAATCTCCCCAGCCCCCCCAAATCTCACCCCTACCCCCTCAAGACCCACAGAGACACCCCCCCACCCCCCAAACTGACCCCCAGCCCCCCATAACCCCCCTAATGTCCCCCCCCAGGTCCTCCCCCATGCCCCCCCCCCGCCCCCCCACTCACGTGCACGGTCACAGCCGTGTCCCCCCCCAGCCCGGGCCCCCCCCCGGGCCCGGCCGTGTCCTGGGGGTCGGGGTACAGCAGCACCCCAACGGCCCCCGCCGCCGCCGCCGCCGCCACCTGCGGACCCAGGCGTCCGGGGGACCCCCACATCCACCCCTCCCCCCGGTCTGGGGGACCCCAGCATCCAGGACACCCCCCCCCCCCCAAAGTGGACCCCGGCATCCTGCCCCTCCCCCCCCCCGAGGACCCCTGTATCCACCCCTTCCCCCCCCCCATAGGAGACCCCAGCATCCTCCCCTCCCCCCCAGGGGACCCCGACATCCAGCCCCTCCCCCAGGGGACCCCAGCATCCTCCCTCCCCCTCCCCCCCCCAGGGGACCCTGACATCCAGCCCCTCCCCCCCCTGGAGACCCCAGCATCCTCCCCTCCCCCCCCAGGGGACCCCGACATCCAGCCCCTCCCCCCCCCAGGAGACCCCAGCACTCCCCTCCCCCCCCCCCAGGGGACCCCAACATCCAGCCCCTCCCCCGCCCAGGGCACCCTGCTCCCCCCACCCCTCCCCCCCCCGGGCACCCCCCTGTCCGGGCCCACCTTGGGGGCGGGGGGGCCCCGCCCCAGGCGCAGCAGCAGCAGGTTCCCGCGGGGCGACACCCCCCGCGCCCGCAGCAGCGCCAGGTCCTGGGGGCGCCCGTAGTGCCCGTACACCAGCCCCCCCTGCGGGGTCAGGGGTCAGCAGGGTCGGGGGTCAGGGGTCAATGGAGTCAGGCGGCTGGTAGTGCCCATATACCAGGCTGCCCCCAGCGGGGCAGGGGTTGGGGGTCAAGGGTCGGGGTCATGGGTCAGGGTTGGGATCAGGAGTCAAGGTCAAAGGTCAGGGCTGGGGTCAGGGGTTGGGGGTCAGGATCAGTATCAAGGTCAGGGGTTGGGGTCAAGGGTCAGGATCAGGGTCACAGTCAGGGGTCGGGGTCAGGGGCAGGATCAGGTCAGGGGTCTGGGTCAGTGTTTGGCTCAAGGGTCAGGGCAGGTGGCAGGGGTCAGGATCAGGGTGGGGGGGTCAGGGCTCAGGGTCAGAGGTCAGGGGTCAGGGGTTACCGTGGCATTGCCGGGGGCGCTCCAGGCGCAGAAGGCCTCGGGGTCGAGGGGGAGCTGCTCCAGCTCCCGCCCCTCCGTGTCCACCCACAGCAGCGACGCTGACCCCCTGTGGGGTCAGAGGTCAGGGGTCATGCTCCCCCAGCAGCCCTCCCAGCCCCCTGTGACCCCCAGCCCCCCATGAGCCCTGACCTCTGACCCTCCATGGCCCCTGGGACCCCCCCAGGACCCCCCATACCCCACACCCCTATGACCCCAAAGGTCAGAAACCTTTGACCTTCCGTGACGCCCCACCTGG